>JANTQF010000140.1:0-85684 GCA_032988165.1 Emmonsiellopsis sp. PD_33 | reverse complement strand
GCCGCGGACGCGTATCGTCGCCGCTGCGTTGATGGCTCGGTTCTGGGCGGCGGCGGCCGGGGTGGAGTAGGTCGGGTGGTGTGGGTGTGGTGTGCGGGGGAGGCGGCGGTGGGGGGGGTGGGTGGGGGGTGGGGGGGGGGGGGGTGTTGGTGGGGTTGGTGGGGGGGGGGGGGGGGGGGGTTGGTGTGTTTTTGGGTAAGATGGATGGATAGATGGGTAGATAGATGAGTAGGTAGATACCTGCAGGGTCTATAGTATAGATATATGTAGATGGATTGATTGATGGATGGATTGAT
This sequence comes from Emmonsiellopsis sp. PD_33, assembly GCA_032988165.1. Taxonomy (NCBI): domain Eukaryota; kingdom Fungi; phylum Ascomycota; class Eurotiomycetes; order Onygenales; family Ajellomycetaceae; genus Emmonsiellopsis; species Emmonsiellopsis sp. PD_33. Next base: position 85,388 of record JANTQF010000140.1, on the reverse strand, counting down.
TGATGGATTGATGGATGGGATGACATAGCATTGTGGTATATTATACTCATTACATAGCATAGCATAGCGATTTTATATCATTATTAGGAGGTTGGTTTATATGAGTTTGAAATGAAAACTTTTCTTCTCTTTTTTACCTTCTTCTTCTTGCTTTGTTTCTTTACTGGTTATTATATGGATAGATAGATAGATAGATAGATAGATAGCCCACTAACTACTAATATAAATAGAGACAATTTATATAGGCTTCTTTTCTTTCTTTTCTCTCTCTTTTGTTCCTAAAGACAGATTAAACAAATAGATAATTAAATAACCAGAGAGACAGACTAAATACATCAACACATATATGAATTCCCTTTAACTAGATGATAAAAGGTTTAGAAATAGTGAGGTAGGTAGGTAGATAAGTAGGACTTGGAAAATATAGCCAGAGGGAAGAGAAGAAAATAAAGTTCAAACTTACTCACCCCTTAAATGAAAAAGGCACATGGGTGATATTATCATTTCATGTGTAGTATAGTAGCTTGCTTCTATTAATTGAATACAAGGTGAGGAGGGAGGGGTATGTATAATTGGGGGAGGGGGGAGATTGGAAGTAGGTAATCAGGGGCTGGCTGGATTTATTAACTACACCAACTAACCAACCAGCTTTAAAAAAACATTTACCACCTAACAGGAAACAACCACCAGAAGAGGAGACAATATATACGTTATCATGATGTATAAAATAAATATTTATATATATAGACAAAAGAAAATAACTAAAAAAAAAAAAAACACATCACCACCCACCCACCCACAAACGCAGAAAAGAAAAAAAGGGGGAAGAAATGCCAACCAACCAACCAACCAACCAACCAACCAACCAACCAGCAGCGCAAACCGATTACGAGAAAAACCAAATCATGCAAATCTGCCACCCAGCCACCCATTAGCCAGCCACAGCTAATTACCTCTCGTTATCATGCCATGCCATTCCATACCATCCATGTCCGTAAACAAAAGAGAAGGAAATGGGAAATTTCGATATATATCAATCAAGCACACGCCCACGCACTCGCCCGCACCTCACCCTTCCTTTCACGAACTCGAAGAGCGTGACCCCGTGCTGTGGATGTTCCGGAGGTGCTCCTCAGTCTTCTTCTCCAACCTCGCTAGCGTGATGAACACCCGCTCGTTGTATCGATTTGACCCCTGCCCTCGAAATGGCGTTCGCGTGAGAGAAGAGGTGGTTGATAGAGTAGGATAAGATGGGTGTCCATCAGGCGATACGTCCTCCCCAACTAGGCTTGCACGGCGGGGGGAAGGGGGCTGTGTTGTGTGATTTGGATATTGAGATTGATCATTGGGATGGTATGGTAGGGTAGGGCAAGGGAATGCAAGACGAGGCTAAAACTAAACAAAACTCAAACAGGGACAGACGTAATGCAATGCAGGAGAGAACATGACAATCAAAGACGTCGTAATATGGATTGGATTGGATTATGCTGCTTTTCGAGCATAAACCCCAAATAAAGGGACAATGCAATGGTAAATTGTTTCCATGCCACTGCTGCATCCACTCATTACGACCTCCGCTCGACATTCTCCGCGCTTTCCCGGAACTTGTCGAACATCCCCGCAATGTCGCCGTCCGCCAGTGGCGCGCCGTTCTTCTCTGTGATGAGGTTCTTCAGCCAGCGATTTTCCGTCTCGAGCTGGTTGATGCGGGCTTCAAGGGCGGCGTTCTTGGCGGTGACGTCCTTGACGGTGCGCTCCATGTTCTTTTCGCGTTCCTTCTTCTTGATGCGGAAGCGCGCGCTGGCGGCCGTGTTGCGGCGGCGCTTGTCCTCCTCCTGGGCCATTCGCGCAGCCTCGTCGACATTGGGCGTTGCGGGCGCAGCGTCCTGCTTCCGGCTGGAGCCTGGGGTTGAGCTGGCTGGTGATTGGGCGGGCATCTGCTGCGGGATGGAGGGCCGGATGTCGGCGGCGTTTAGGGGGGCGCCATGATGGGCGGGAGCTTGTGGCTGGGAGAGCGGGTAGGCAGGCGTCTGCATGGGGAGCATGGGCGAAGAGTAGTCAGGCGTATAGTTGGGGAGGTTGAAGTCTGGCTCATTGTAGAGTTGGTTTTAAGGTGTCAGTCCACCGGCGCAAACAGACACTTCCCCATACAAATACAGAAGACGGAGAGAAGCTGGGGAACGTCAGGATCACAAATCGGCCGCCGCCGAAACAGACAACGGCCAGAAACACCGGGGCAGCCGCGACAGATGCCATAGTCACGTGAGATTGCGTGATGTTTTGGGCCCATCACGTGCTGGCCTAGGGGAGGCAGATGGAGCGCGATGGAGAGCTGGCCGCGGACGGCGCAGAGAGCGGCAGCAGCCAGAGCCAACGAGAGCAGACGCTGCGGCAGGGAGCCCCCAAGCGGCGCCAGGATCCAGGCAGCCCCGGCATGGGTTCGCCAGCAAAAGAGGAGTAGGGCTGTGGTGCCATCGGAGTGGGTATCAAAATGCAACCCGGCGATAACAGATAGCAGAAAAATTGCAATGCAGCCCAGCTGCTGCACGAGCCACAGCTACCCAGAGCATAGATAGACAAGGACCAGCAAGAAAACGCATGGTTGGGCTTCTCACAATAGGAGAGTCGTATCATATATAGAAAAGCACGCACGGTTTACACAGATAAACCAAAGTAGAGATCAACTCACCATTCAACATGTCCAAATACTTGGTCCCATTATCCTTCTGCGCGTCATGCTGGCCCTCCCCCGCCTCGAACTTGACCGACATGTCGACCGGCAGTTCTCCCACCGCATCAAAGTCCAGGAACTCAGCATTCGTGAAGAGAGCCAATTCAGCATCCACGTCGAACAGCTCCTGCTGCTCCTGCTGCTGCTGGGCCTGATCGTACGGCGAGGGAATCGTGTTCAGTTCGTTGATGTACTGGGAGAAATTCGGGGCTCGACGCCCGGTGAAGTTGGACATGGCTCGCGATGGGCCTTGGGGGCCGCTGTGCGGGAAGATATATCACGACTCTGGGGTCCCGTGGGTAAATATATCGTGCCGGGCACTCGGGGCGTGTGCTCAATGGCGCCTCGAGGCCTTGAGATGGGAGTTTCGACGACGGAAACCGGGTCGAGAAAGAGCGTGGAGGATGACACGAGTTTGCCACAGGATACGAAAACCCCCACTGCGCTACGGCAGGCGATGCCGAAGAGCAGGACACGGGCGACCAGAGACGAGGGAGTGTTGCGGTGGTCTGGGGATCGAGATGCGAGCGTGATTGAGAGATAGAGATAGAGAGAGTGAGAGCGGGCGAGGGTGACTGGAGAGACGAGACCGGGCCAGTCAGACTGTGGCCGTCGGACGACAAAAAACCGTGGAACCGGCGGGCGATTGGCGGAGGGGGAGTGGGGGATGGCTGACAAAGCCGCTGCCAAGGTCTGTCCAGACAATTTTATACAGCGGTTATTTGGAGACAAGATGGTGTATCCGGATATTTTATGCTGGCTGCTGGACATGCGCATGCAATTGAAGACCACCTGCAGCCTCTTCTAATTCTTGCATCTGCTTTTTCTTCCCTTCTGTGTCCTCGGTGGTCCAAAACTCTGAGCCAACCAGTGCTGACTAACTGGGTTTCTCGGATTCATGTTTTCTTTTGCCACCGAAAACGCTGCCGAGATCGGACGCTGGATAATTCCCGGCTTCTCCCATGGCAATGCTCCTCACCGCGCTGGATGCGGTTTGCATCCGATAACCAGCCCTCCTCGTGAGACGGGGCAATATCAAACCACCACCAGAATTACAAATGAAAGCGGGGAAGCCATACAGTAAGTAGCACAGCGTCACAGTCGGCACTGTTTCGTGCGACTGCTGTATCCTCCCAGGGCACTCGACACCGTCCTGGGGGAATACAGCATTCCCGTGGGCCTCATCCTCGTCAGCCGCGTTAACCCGCAGGAAAAATAGCCATGAGAATTATCAAATTCTGATAGATAAACTGCCTCGCCCGTCGCCAATCAAAGCCCACGCCAAACAAGCCCCCAGGCGGCTTGAAGCTAGGGAGGCGGGTCGTCGTCTGTTGACCGAGGGTCAAAGTAGCGTATTACAAAGCCAACCAATGCCCCTGCTGCTGGTCGTCGACTGGGCAGGGAGTCTGCAGTGGCTGCGCGCTGCTCAGCTGGCGATTGGCCGCGGAAGCTGGAATGTTGTTCTGAATCGTTGTCGGTCCCCCACGCTTATTGTAGTTAATTGACGCCCAGATGTCGTGATTGAGTGGCCGCCTCCTGGTGTCCTCGACTTCTCGTGCTGATGGGCTATCATTGCAGGGTAATATCGACTGGAGCCAAGAGGAGGCTCAACTTTCAAGAAGCCTTGGAATCTGGGGTCGAATCTGAGAAGAACCTTGGAACCCTTCAGGCAAGCGGGAGGAAATCTTGAAGCTTGGCTGATGCAAAAGCGTAGAGATTATTAAGCGCGCTCAAAGATGATGTAGAATCCATGGATGCTGTTGTTCGTTCCCCGATACACCCATCCTCCATAGTGGTAGGACAGCCGGGCTGTTCATTAGTTTGACTGAGCATAACCAGACGATGTTCACGAAGGGATTGCCGCATTATTCGTAGCCAGCTGGTAACCACAAGATGCCGCCAACAACGTCTTTCTGCAAAGTCGGAGTGGACAGCAATCGGATTGTTCTTGACAGCCCAGAGGAGAGGAGGCTATCCTTATCAGCACGTGACCTTATCGCTTGTTGACATACTCCGTAAACAAACCTGGATGGCTTCATCGCGTCCAAAGCGACGACCTGCTCAACATCAAAATGGCCCGTCGAACAGCCGTCCGCGCCCCAACCTCCGCCAGCCTGCCCGACACCCTGCGCATCCCCTCAACTACCCCCTCCCTCCTCAAAGCGCTCGGAAAACTCTCCCGACCCTCCCTCCTCTCCCTCGTCCTCCAATGGCTAGATGATAAATCTGTCACCGCATTCCCGCCCTACCTGGGCCGGAACAGCGTGAAGAATTACACAGAAGATGAAGACGATGAGACGAACGCCTATCCGCCCGCAGACTCGATCGAGGAATTACGAGGCATCTACGAAGACCTCCGCGCCCGCAAAGGCGGGAAGAGGGAGGTGATCGATCGCATTCTCGAGGGCGATTGGCGGCAGGGCATCACGCTGCGGCAGCTGGCGATGATCGATGTCCGCTATATAGAAGACCATCCTGTCGGGCATCGGTGGACGGCCCTGCAATTGGTTCCGATAAAAGCAGGCACGGACTCGACTACGACTCCGCGATCCCAATCAGGGGGGAGGGATAGTATTACCGCTTCACTCCCCCGCTTCCACGGCTCAACATTCATCAGATCCCTCCACCGCGAGATATCCCCGCTCGTAAAAGCGCACTACCACATCTCGCGCTCACAGAAGCTGCCAATAACCTTCGTGCGCATCTTCGTCGTCGATTCTCCATACCAACAACCCCGCCAGTCCCCGTATATATACACAGATACCACGAGGATTATCTACCTCGCCTTCCCGGATAGCTCTCCGTATATTTACTCCTCGCTGCTCTCCTCATCTTCCTCCGCAACCACCAAACCCACGCAAACAGCTACAGACACCCGCACCCTCCGCCGCCTCGTCAAAGACGCAATCCCCATCGCCCTCTCTCGCCCGCAGGAAAGATATACACTAGAACCCACCTCCCTAACTGCTAAAAGCTTGCATACGCTACTTGCACTACGTGGGCCTGGGAGGACGAATTGCGCCAACGGCGCGTTTACGATCTTTGCGGATGCGGTGGCGGAGGGGTGTCCGCTTGATCCCAGACTGCCGAGGGAGGTGAGTGATGGTTTGGTAAGAGTAGATGGGGTAGGGGATGGGAAGGAGAATATTCCATTACTAGGACAGGAAGTGGGTGGGAAGAAGAAAAAAGAACCCTTCCAGGCCATAGACCCGGAAACTGCCCAGGTTGCGAAGAAGCGGAAACTAGCTGTGAATTCCCGCTTCGGGACGGCGGGGTTACAACATCCCGTATCGATACCTACGGAAACACACCCACAACCACAACGCCTCCCTAAACAACAACCAATCCCACAACCAGCACTTGACCGCCTTTCAATTCGCCTGCTAGACCCTGTCTCCCCATCTCCGTCACCCATCACCCAACCCGACGACTCCGACTCTGACGATGAAACCCCCACCACAAACCCACCCGTCATCTCCCTAACCCTCTCCGGCTCACACGTCATCGCCGGCCTACGCCAGCTCGCGGAACTCGGCGTCGTTGACGCTGCGAGGATGCCGAGTTGGATGAGTGGGGAGGAAGGGGTTAGTGAGGGGGTTGTGAAAGGGGGGTTGTTGTTGAGGAGGAAGGGGGGTGGGTGATTTCTTTTCTTTTTCTTTTGTTTGGGCGGTGTTTTTTGAGGATGGATGGACGGGATGGGGGCGTAGTGGGTATGTATATTGTAATAATGGCGTTGGGATTTGATGTGACTTATTATATTATATACCATGCCGCGAAGAATGGAGGGGCGTTTTATTTTTAATCTGTTTTTTCAATTGAATTTGAATTGAATTGAATTGAATGGATCTTTCTATTATACAATTATAGGTGGCTACATGGTATATCTATCTATGATATACTCCTCACTAACCAACCAACTAACATCCCCTTTCTTCTTTCCCCCTGTCCAACGGCCTTGATTAGACTCGTACCAATCGATCGATAGCTTGGTAATCATCTTTCTGCATCCATGTATATGTGCCACAGGCCAAGGTTAGATCTTGCCGGAAGACAGTGCTTATCTATCTAGGACGGACGGAATACATCTGGGAGGACTTGGATTCTTCTGTTATTCAATGTCGTGTTGGATGGAATATGGAGACCCTAGGTGTCTATAAGGGGGACATCTGGTATATGCAGTGATGAACCGACGATTCAATGGGGTGAGGGAGAGACAGAGACAAAGACCCGATATGATATGTATGATGCCCATGATGGTTGATAATTTCTTCCAAGTCACGGTGTCTGGTCGAATGTGCGAGCTGGTATGTAGACGCTACGTTACCAGAAGAAGTCATCGTCATACAGGTGTCTGCGCACCCATTGCGGGTGATAGCTTGAGTAATCTACCAAACAACCCATTAGTACCGTACCTCCGCCCCTTTCGAATGCCCGACGGTAAGGAATCAGGATGTCATTCATACCTCTGATGCCAGACAATCCCATCTGTGGCGCCACATTGATATACCCCTCCGCATTACGCGTGCCCTCAGTCAGAAGCTTCGAATACGAAGTCTCGGCTGCCCAGGGTGTCCGACTAATTGAGTAGGAAATGCAGTTAGCTTGATGAAAGCAACGAAAGGTAGCCAGCATAACATACCAATAAACACAACGGACTTCCTCCCCCGCACGACTCGCGGCCCACCTGTCAAAGCAAGCTTTGTGTATATTGTTCCCGCACGCGGCTTTGCACCAAACGATGCTTTCGGCCGCAGGGTGGAATTCCATGAAGCAGATCGGACAGTCGCCTTCCACCGCCTTGCGGTTTCCTGCCTCGTTTTCTGTCGACGCGCTGTCTTTGGGGTTTAGAGGCGCTTTGGAGAATATTTCGCGGAGTTCCTGGTTATTCGCTGTTAGGGCATATGTTTGTGAATATGCGGATGAATACGCGACCTACTCACCGATGAGAGGAAGGCGAGTTGATATTGGAGATGTCTTGAAACTTTCAGCACATGGAATAAAACCTGTGAGGGAGGACGTTAGTGGAACCGTTCCATTTGCAATAGGTATCCGCTTGTAGGTAGTTGACGCATACATAGATAATATGTTTGCATTGATTTCCCTTCAGCGCGTCTGGACAAGTACATGACGGTTCCTTGCCAATGACAACTTGGTATATATTCCCCGTCGTCCCCACGATCTGTACGGTTTCCTCGGGCACTTCCTCTGTGCCGCCTCTCGTGCGGTCAACAACGAAGAGTCTATATGTGTACGGTCAGAGTAAGCTGCGTTAGAGGCGTGGTGTAGAAATTACCCACCTCTGCGTCTGAGCTCTCTCCAGCTTCTGATTGAACATTTTCGGGGGCTTGGAACGGAAGACGCGCAGTCTGTGCTCCTCTTTCTCAGCAACTGGAGAGTTATCGGTCTTCTTCGTTCGTTTCCGTGGGGTGGTTTTGGGTTCGTCGGGGGTGGAACCACGCGTCAAGTCGATTACTGGAGTCTCGCCGCTGGCAATTGCAGTTCGAACTTGCTTCCGTCTAGTAGATCGCGGCGAAACAACATCCTGCTCGGGAGTACGTTTCCGTTTACTGCTTCGTCGGGGGGTAGTTGGTTCTGTGAGTCTTGCGTTGCTGCTCTCCATACTTCGAGGGGTGGGTATGCAGGTTATGAAAAGTAGAGTAAGAGGGAAATCAGGAAGTGGAGGTAAAAACTCGAATGGTTTACGCGTAGATACGCCGATTGAATATGGACAAGTTGGGGGAAGTGCTGGCTGAATGTTGACGTCTTGGTTGGAGCTGTTGATGTTGAGAACTTGAACTATGAAGCTCGAGATCAGGGGAGCTATGATGATGACATAAACAGCGGAACTCCACGCCGGAACATTGTTTATCCAGGAGCTTGGCCGTGGGGGACATGCCAAGACATCGCGGCTGCTTCCGACGTCTTTCCTGCTTGTCGACAACCTCCATCCCTCATTGCAGTTGCGCGTTGGACTTGACACCGCTACTCCGGTGATATATCAATATTCTAGTGAGCCTATTGTTACCAAAAGCCCTGACTGGCCTCAGAGTCCATAATATCCCGTGCCATTGAGCGCAAACATGGCTCGACCGCGCGCCCACTCTGGCGCCGAAGTCAAAGAGCCCCATTCAGTTTCACTAAAAGGTATGCAAGCTTCCGCGAGATATTCGTCGAGTTACGCAACTACTGGCTGATCACAAACCAGTTTTACGGTGAGCTTCTGGTCCCGTCCCACCAGCCATTTCTGACGATATACTCATCGACCGTCATCAATCAGACTCTCACGACCCTCCTTATCATACCAATACCCCCTCCCGAGCGAGAATGAACACATACCCGTAAAGGCCTCCCTCAGCTATCCATTTGATGGCTCCGATAGCCAGTTCATACTCAGCCCCAATGTAGGCACATTCCCTCCATAAACCTTTATCCAGGACTTTGCGGCTTAAAGCTGTTGATAGGTCACACTCCCTCCGTCCTTCGGCTCCGCATACGTCGGCGAGACATTCTCCTGCTCGCTATGCGCAAACAACGAACTCCCATCAACCACAGAAAATAGAGTCGTGAACTCTATCCGCATAATCGCCGAAATGCAAACGCCCTCTCAAATCGTTCCTCTCGACCTCTCCCCGCCAGATGACGAGGCGCAGTCCAACGGCTTGGGAAAGGCGCAGTCGTTCCAGAAGATTGTTCGATTTGATTTAAAGGAAGAGGGCAATCACGTTCTGGCTGTTAGTGTTAGCTATACGGAGACAATGTTGGCGGGTGAAGCACATGCGGCAAGTGGGCGAGTAAGGACATTTCGGAAGCTTTACCAATTTATTGCCCAGCCGTGCTTGAGCGTGCGGACCAAGGCGACGGAGCTGGCTCCGCTCGAAGTGGATAATCGGGCTCTTGGGCCGTATGGGAAGTCGCGGTTGCTGAGATATGCACTTGAAGCCCAATTAGAGAACGTTGGTGATGAGGCGATATCGCTTGGTGTATGTTTGCCTAACGCCTAAACACATTATTTATCCATTTGCACTGCTAATTATTATAATATAGGCCACCACACTCAGCGCCAAACCCCCTTTCAAATCAACGTCACTAAACTGGGACTTTGAACGGCCTGATCAAGTAAAGACGGACCCTCCAACATTAAACCCTCGTGACGTCCTGCAGGTTGCGTTTCTGGTAGAACAGGAGCACGGCCAACAAGAGGGCCTCGAAGGTTTACAGAAAGATATGAGTCGAGATGGACGAACGACTCTTGGGCAGCTGTCCATTGAATGGCGAAGTAATATGGGGGATAGAGGGTTTTTAACCACTGGAAACCTCATGACGAAGAGGCGGTGAGATTATTTACCCCTTGCGGAAGGAAGTTTTTACCTGGCAGGTAATTTGTGGATTGAGATAGTCATGATGTAAGTACACGATAGACAATGATGAATGCAAATATAACGCAGCACATTACACATATGTCATCAGCTCATCTTCTTCTACTTCTCCATCGTCAATAAACCCATCGACACTGAATAAGAAACACAGCTCCAATACCGTCACTACTGATGGTACTGCCACCGCGTAATCCTAGACACGAAAACCCCTTTTCTCTTCCCCTTTCCTGCATAATCAAATGCTGTTAACTATTATGCTCCTACCATCATTCAAACATATGCTTCACAGCGTTGTAAACGACCCAAACCACCCCTCCACCCAAAATAATTGGCATATGCCTTGTCGATAGAGGTGCGATTGGGAAACTCCTATCAAAACAAAAATTGATACACAGAAGAGGAGTCATAGTCTATGAAATTGTGGTTTTTAAGCTTGGGCCTTGCTAAAAATAGGGGATAATGCTAGTAACGCTAGTGTTAAATAGGTCTAGTGTTTAAAGTCTAATTTAACCCCAGACCATCGCTGAAGTAGAAAAGCCCTGGGGAGAAGAGAAAAATGGTGGATGTTATAGAGAACACTTTCGGGGTGGGCGCTATGGGGCAGGGCTGCTGGTTATTGGCTTGCTTTTCTGAATAAGCTTCTATGCCATTTAACACACCATGTTGTTATGGAGCCAGCCCATCACAGAAGGTTGAAAGAAACTTACCATGCCCCGTCCAAATATTGGCAGCTTTGGCAATAACTCTGCCCTACATTACCCTTCATACTTGACATTGCGATAAAACATGAGTTCTATTTGACAAACAAACTGGGACACAGGTATCACATCCCCCTGGCATTCACCCGTTACCCACATATATACGGCACCCCCCCCCGTCCCTTGCATCCGAGTCCGCAGGCCAACCTTTACAAAGTCGTGTCTGCATCATGACTCTACAAACCGGGCTGGCGTAGGAGGAACTCGATATATTACCTAGGGCTTCCAATCAAAAATGGACAGTCGAACCTTCGCTTGAGGGGATAGCAGAAATTATTCATCAAGTTATTGGACCAGAGAAGCCTTTTGAGGCTCGAATTTTTTAACCAGGGCAGTTTTATTAAGCTATACGTGATCAAAACCGAGGATGAAGAGCTACCGATGCGTGTCTCGCTTCCAGTGAAACCGAGGTTGAAAACGCCGAGCGAGGTAGCCACCGTCGACTTCATGCGCGGTAATTTCGAAATCTTGGTACCAGCAGTGCGATGGCTTTTGCCCGACAGCTTTGAATACAGTTGGCTTTGAGTGGGTTATTATGAACCGCGTGCCAGGTGTGAGATTTGACGATCTCTGGAAGTCGTTGTCTTCGGCGGCAAAGATAGATCTGGCCAAGCAAATTGCAGGTTATTCCGCCTTGATATTTCGAAAGCAATCCTCGAAAATCGGCAATTTATTTCTTGATGCAGATGATATTGATTCCGCCGGCCTCATACAATGTTTACGGGATAATTCTGTTCTTTGCTATGGAGAGGAAGACGCCACCAATATGGCTTCTGACAGAATCCTAGTCCCGCTGTTAGAGAATGCCAAAAATGGCAGTGCTCTGAATATTGGTAGGATTGTGCGCATGGACTTTTTCTGGCATAATCGTGTTTTCCGGGACCTTTTCAGAGGACCGTCCAGTCCAGCCACGACTGGCTTCTTGCACGCTTTGTACTAAACGAAACCGAGAAAGGGAAGTTATAGAGACAAGTACAACCATGAAAAAGCTGAAGAGGGACTTCGGAATATTTTACTTCTCCAGGAGCTACTCTCAAAAATGTCCCCAGTTAATGACGAAGCAGATGAATAAACGATGCTTTTCCGTGATTGTCCGGCCTCTCGGAATATTCTTGCTGCTGAAAATGGTGGTCCAATTTCCCGCCGTCTTAGATTGGGAAAACGTGTCCATTTTGCCCTTATGGAAAGCGTGCGACTTCCCGCAAATTCTTGAAGGCGGGCACAGAGACATGAAACCAAATCTGGATATATATCTGAAGGATGACAATGGAAAAAGAACTCGCCCGGCTGAGGAGCCTTTTCCCGGAGGAGATGCAAACACTTGAGCCTGGCTAGTTCGGGGTGTACGGTTCGAGTGGTATGGAGCGAGATTTTGATCTCGCTACACGGGGATGTGACACTCCATTCTTCACGTGGAAGGTTGGTCAATGGATTCGAAAAGTTGAAGCGGGGGATAAGGAATGCAGCCTATACAAGGAGACCATGGCGTAAATTGGCTAGCTGGGTGAGTTTCCTGCTTTTGATAACATCCATATAGCCAGTGCTTACTGAATACTGCTACCTTCTTGTGAAAGGTACTCTTTGAAATATCCTCATATGTCACTACATGGTCCTCCTCCCCCAAGTTTCTAAGAATCATGCCATCAATGTCACGAAAGTCGTTTGAAGTCTTCGTTGAATATATCCCCAACTCAAAGCCTCAAGGGATAACCAATAACCATCATACACTTTATAAAGATATCAACTACCATATTGATATGCAAGGAGTATGTTCTATCCGCTGGTCCTCTGTTTCCTTAATGGCCAACTGCATCAACAAGCTTACATTGGTGCAACCCAAGCGCATGAATATTCAAGTTCAAATTAGTTCAACTACCAATGTTATTAGTGTTCATAAACCGTCGTGGGAGAGACTGTTTCAACTGTGCTTGTTTGCGGAGATGCCCACTGGACACATTATTTTATCAAAAAGAAGTTGCTTCAAAATTGTCAAAGTGGAAAGCCCTGAATTGCAACATCTATGGAGCCCATGCAGAAAGTGATAATAGATAATACGGTTATCTTTTAGATTGGTTCACTCTTAATAGTTACTACCATACATATGGACCTCTCGGGCCTCATTGAGGAGTGTTGGGTTGTTTTGTCTTAACAGGAAAAAAAAAGAAAAGAAAAGAAAGCCAGGGAGGCAATACCTCCTTATGCTGGATACTTCCAAATCACCCTGCCCCTTCAGCTGCAGCGGAGCAAAATTATATCACTAACACATCTGCGGGGCTTGCTAAGTTAGGTGCGGATTCAGGGAGTTTTGCTTTGCATAACATAATAGCCGTAGCAAGGCCAGGATAGCGGCAAGTAAAAGGTTCAGTACCTCGCCTTAGTTTGTTGGTAAGATATTTTTTCTGACAATTTGACCAAACCGCCGTCATTCCAAACATGTCAACAGATATCGATATCAAGTACTGTGTGTACTATCTGTGGTTGGATAGATCAACTTAGTGATGCTATGGGACCAAGAAAGGGGTTATAAGTGTTCTCAAATTCTTGCTCCCCCATGCTGCTGAAATAGAACCCCAAATTCTCACTCAGGACAGAAATGCCAGCCTCTTCTGTGATATAACCTATAACTTCATTTTTTGTGTTATCTGGAAACAGACCTGATAGCCACAGACCATGTGGGATTTCTCATTAATATCGATTATAGCAAAAAATAGTTGCGGCCTCGGAGAGGATGTCCATCAGCCGCTCGTCCAAAACACCGTTGCTGGTTATATATCAGTGATAAAAAGCGGTACTTCCACTGGTGGACTGCAGATTTTGAGATTAGCTCTATCATGCTAGCCATCGAATTCCATAGGTCCTCGTGACCAGTCGCCGTTTTGTTGAGGCAATAGAGATAGATAAATTATCGCGAGAGAGACGGATGAACACTGGTAACTACTAGGTTCGACGGCGACGCATTGAAAAAGACTCGCTGCTCTGGTGGTTTCTTCAATGGCGATCCATGACCGTATAATGAAGGGAGGCAATAGGAACGAGATGAGATGATAGTTGACACACACGGGGTGAAAACTTCCACTGTTCAAGTAGTTTTGTGCCATGGACAGACTACATTTGCTTTTAAAATAATCAGCTGTGCCCTTCCCATATCGATGCGGTTCATAAGAACTTACCCTGAAATAAATGTCCAACACAAATACAGAATAAAGTCATCTTGGGAGCGGGGATAATCCCTACGTTGACTTGGGGCAGTAAGTAATAAAACCTGAAGACGCTAGGTTGAATTTTGTTGAAAAGAAATGCGATAAATCCTCCATCATTTTCCGTTTATCTTTTTTTTTATAAACGGCGGCAGGGAACTAGGACCGTAAACTAGGGCGACTCTGAGGTGGTTATGGCTCATAATGCTGATTGCCATACCAGGCATTGAATATAAAGGGTCTCACATACAGCCCGTGAAGACTAAACATTCTCCAAACTAGGGGCTGATTCATGGGAAGCGTAATAATTATGCGGATGTATTCAGGTGTTTCTGGCCTGGCGACAAAATGGAAGCACCTCCTTGTGGGCCATATTCTCCATGCTTGAGTCATTAGTTGAGACAGAATGAATCCAGCAAGGCGCAATGGGAGCGGAGGGATATCGGCTCAAAAAGGCCATATTCACAAATTTTATACATTTCAAATGGCCCGCTCCCGCAGTAGGTTGGCAGTCATGTCGAACATGCCATAAGTTTCCCAGGGATGGAATCTTGGATCCGACCAAGTCCCAACGGAATAGCTCGTCGCCGGACCTGGCACATACAACGCAGGTGTGTCTCACTTTCTAGTCTCCATCATCAATTCTATAAATAGGCCAGCTCCTGAGATGTGAAACAAAAAAAAAAGGGGGGTGGGTTGGAGAGGTGGGATAATCGATAAAAAAATAATGCATTCGTAAAGATGCACGAGGACAATGTTTCCATAATCACCTCTCGCCTTACCTATACAGCACAGCATACATCGGAAGACCTGCAACCAACCAACCACCCAATCTTTGAAGGGAAGGAAAGTCAAGCAAAGCAACACTTGCGTATTCTTCTCCTATCCAGGAAGTGGGTGTCGATTAAAGACGCATCTCACGAGATGCATGGATACCTTGCATGCTTGTCCGTCCCCTGGCCTTGCGATAGGGTTGGGGTTGGCTGGAGTGCTGATGGGTTTGCTCACGACGTGCATGTAAGATAAGCAAACAACAGCATGGACGGAGTTGTTGTGTGGGTGGCTGAATCCATCTAGACCGCCGATAAAAAAAAAGGGTAACAAATTCGTACCTTTTTTTTAAATCTTACGGTAAGACAATCAACGGCTATGGATGCGAATGTGGTTTGGTTTCTTCCCCTGGCGGAACTTTCTGAGACCCGAGGGTTTGCTTTTAAAAGGAGCGATGCGCATGGACCTCGGGGGATTTGCTTGCCGGCGTGCCCTCTTTTTTTGTTTTTGCGGTTACCGCGACAAGCTAGGAGGTTTGACAGGGTGGATAATAAGTTAGCAATCGAGAACAATCCACCTTTTTACCCTGTCAAGGCAAAACCATCTGTGCTTGCGTGCATTTGACGTAATGAATTATCGTGTCCTCACTCTTGGCCGCGGGAAGACTTTTGTTTCTTTTCCTTTCCCTCTGAATCTCCCATGTTCTTTTCTATTTTTGTCCGTTTCAAAAGATGCTGCTCGGATGCTGTTACTGTCGATCTTTAAAGCCACCAAACGCGCCACGCAAAATGTGCAATATATTCTCACGGCCTGGATTCCTGAATCCTGAGGCATGACCGCATGAGTCCGAAAGCTAGCAGGGGGTTTTTGGCGCAACGCGATATGATCCACGGATAGGGGGACCAACCACCGATGTTCGTGTGTTAGATTTTTGAACTTGCTGAAGGAGGAAGTGATTAACACAGGGAAAACGAGAGAAGAAAGGGAGAAAAAAGGGAAAACTTGGGGGATTGTCAATTCGTCAGCCATCGACATGTGGAGGATATTCACTGGCGGATCGATCCCCAGGTTCTCAGGGGCAATTTAGAGTTTGTTCAACCGGGGATGGTCGCACGGGCTTGTCAGAGTCGAGCCTTTCAATTTTGTCCACGCATTACGGTCGAAAATAAAGCGTGCACCCAGCCTTGTTAATTAATTTATATTTGTCCACTGAAGGGCGCTTGTCGAGTGTTGTGATGAAAAATGCCTCCCTCTCTGTCTTCAAACCCATGATATTGTTTGCATGAGATGGGGCGCGGGGCGCCATCGCTTAAGTTTTAGGCTAGAGGATCTTCTCGTACTAGTATCCATTCTTGCCCCTGAATTATATGCCGTTGTGTTATATCCGCTATCCTGGTTCAAGTACAGCTTTTTCGTTCGCTTCTCCTCTTCGTGTATAGCCTTGAGTAGCAACTGGGAACTGAAAAAGGGAGGCGAGTGAAATAATATCATGCCGTTATAGTCATCACGACGACAGTTCGGTTGATTCCCACTTTATCTGTCCACTGTTGGAGGATCAAAGCTGAGTCGTTGGATTAGGAGTAGTGGAGACGCCGGAGTCGTGATGATGCACTTGCTCCATATGCATGACATCAAGGCCAATTTTATTCCCTTTCATCTTCTCCACCGTTAACTGAGATCTCCGAAGCATGTTGGAATGGCTGGGGAATGTTGCTCACGCTAACGGCATGGTAAAAGTCTGTCTACATTTGTCTTTCCCTTGGTGTCAGTGATGGTTGTACGGGCTATTCGTGCCAAGGTGGCATTGGGATCAGCGACATAGGGCATGAGCAAAGCGTGTAAAGGAGCAACTAGAGTAATTGAACAGGGCGCATACGTGGCTCACTATTACTTTGAAGTTTGCAGCATTATTACGTTGTGGGTTGACAGCCCCTCGGTCAGATAACTATATCGGCTGATCGATTTCCGTAGCTGCGAGAGATTGATGAAAGACAGATTGTCCCTTGCAGGAACAGCCAGCGACTAGGAATGAAACAGCTTCGGGGCCTGTTTCACCGAATGCAGGGCAGGGCCTGAAGGTCATAGAATGGCCTTCCTCGGACAAGGGAGACCTTGACCCTTGCCACGCAGAACTTCCCATTTTTTTTCTCGAGAGAGCGTGCCTTTGGTTTTGTGCATGCCCCTCGTGCGTTCTTCAGTGATGAAACACGGTGGATTATATATTTCCCATTTTTGGTTCCTGAAGAAAGGCGACCAAGTTTTTGCAGCAGACGGGAAGGTTTCGCGCTGGCCCAAGGGAATGTCTCAACTTTCATGTGTCTCGCGGTCCATTATTGGTGGCCTCGGCAGGTCCCAAGGAAACAAAAAGGCTGCGGCATGGATAATTGTTTTGTCTCCTTCGTCCAGGTGTTCCTTTTCTTTCCCCTGGTTTCTAGATGTCCAGGCCAATGCAGGAGCTTCCTGCTGAGTATCTATTTAATGAATCCATATGCCGGTTTATAGGAATAGGAGCAGGAGGACACCGTAGCCGTCTATTTAGATTAATTAACTAACGTAGAGGTTAAAAGGGGAGACAAACAAAACGCCCTTGTTAACCTTTTGCTTTCCGTTCCCGATAACTGTCGCTGGCGTTGTTGGGATCGGGAGGATCGGTGCGGACGCAGCACCAACTACTGCAGCCAGCGCAGTAGCGGGACCGCCAGCCTCTGACCGTTGCATCAGCGTGCCGGACGGTGGGTTGTGGGCCTTGGGGCCTTGGTGCGGCGGATTGATGGTGGTGTGTGGTGGTTTTTGTTTGGGGCAGAAAAGCCAGTTAAGCCGCCCTCACCTCACTTGGCCCAAAGCGGCAACCTCCTCCTCCCGAGCCTCAACCTCGTCCTCCTCCTCATCCTCAACCCTCAACCCTCTCCTCCTCCACCGCGCATCTCTCTCTTCTCTCCCCCGCCGCTCGCCCTCTCCTCTCTTCCACGCTGTCTGCCGGGCGCTGCTGTGCCGTTCGCCAATGCCCCTGGCCTAACATCCGCCGTCTGGAAGGTTATGATATCGAGGTGCGGGGAGTCCATCTGCTGTTTGGCGGCCCTCTAGACAGCTGAAAACCACACACAAAAGGGGCGACTTTGGGAACTCTGGCCATTCCGCACGAAGCATGTCCCCAGCAACGGCGGCTGAGGTGCCTTCGAGGCCCCTTGCCGATTATTTCTGGATTGCTGGTGTCGATGGCGCGGATATCCTGGATATTTTCTCCAAGCTGGGCGAGGAATACCACGCCAACCATGCCCAGACGCTGCCCGTGACGGATACGATCCAGGAAGATGCTGACGCGGAGGAGGAGCATTACCTGTCTACCGAGTCTCCGCAGCCCTCGTCGAAGCGCAATTCCTATCAATGGCTGCCCAAACCGTCGGACGAGGCGAGACTATCGTTTCGCTCCATGTCGTCCGAAACACCAAGTAACCGTAGCAGCATGACTATCAGGAACTCGCATTCTCCCAATGGCACCTCCTTGATTAGTGAAGCCGATTTCGACAAGGCACTGTTCAAGTTTGCTGCAGAGAGAGATACTTTTTTGACTGATTTGTCGCTGAGTGCGGGTGCAGTCGTTCCCAATCGGCCAAAACCGCGGCCCAAGACACAGAAGATTGTGGCAGAGGAGGTCAATCCTTTGAAATCAGGCATTGGCAGTGTGCGCAGGCATATGTCTTTTAGAGATATGAGTAGTATGAAGAGACAGCCATCTCTTGCCAGACAATGTGAGCCTCCCCCCGCTTTTCTTTCACTCCTCCAGTCATATCTAATTACTTGGGAACCATAGCCTCTGTCCGCACCTCCAGACGACTAAGCAATTACAATTCCGTTATCCCTGTCCCCCAGCCTCTTGACGTGTCGCCTAATATGCACCCCTTGAAGCGGAAATTCGAGCCCGTCCTCCTCGATAGATACCCGCCGAAAGGTCTCCCAGATGAAGTAAAACGGAGAGGTAGCTTCCCCGACTATGTCCCAATGTTCGCATTCCCGAATGATATCAATATCGTGTCCTCGGATCAAAGACCCCGTTCCACATGGCATGGTTTCGCAATGACAACCGGAGACGGATCCAAACTGCATGGAATTTGTGTCACTATATGGATTCCGCTGAACCACAAGACTGCTGAGGAATTAGAGAAACGATGTGAGGAATGGAGGCGCGATAACATGACGGATGAGGAGCGGGAACTGGCTGCCAGCCTTGGAGAACGACTCGCAATGGAACGGGCTAAACTATCCAGGCTTCTTGCGCGGCTTCCTTCAGTTCCTTCGGGGTCTATTTCCAGAGATGAGCTTGAGGATGAGATCAGCTCGGTGGAGGAGAAGATCGGACTTATGGCTGACCTCCTTCGCCCGGTTCGCCTAGGCGCTGCAACAAAGATTGATGGATTGACGGACGGGGATACTGGGTTTTGGATACCAAGAGCATACGGTATTCTGGGCAGGGATGGATCTATGACCAGCTTCTGGAAAGAATGGCTTCGAGCTATCATTGTCCCCATGACAGACGGCGCAATCCAACGGGTCCCTGCTAGTTCTCCTAGAATTGGACGGTGGCAGCCACTGGAACGCTATGTGGTGAACTTGTGTACTGAGGCTTTCAGTCCCCTGTCTTCCAAAACCCAGGTTGAGATTGCGGTACGGGAGTTGCGCCTCTTTGCTCGGAAAGAAGCAGTTAATGAGTTGCCTGGTTCTCGAAATGTAAGCAAAAATTCCGACCCCGTTGTGATGACGATTTGGCTAACTAAAATACTAGACTGATCTATATGCGCTCTTCCGGGCTTTGTCGATATCTAATATAATAATTTTGTTTGAAGCAAGTTATATCCCAAGAAGCTCGCCACTGAAGCACTCAACTAACTTGAATAATAGTATATCCTTGCTGAATCTCGGATTATTCTCCTATCCTCCCACGCATCTATGCTGCATTTGGCTAGCAAGGCCCTCGCGGATCTCCTCTTCCCATTCCAATGGACTGGTGTTTTTATTCCGATCCTCCCCGCTCGTCTTATTCAAGCTCTTGAGGCCCCCTGCCCCTACATTGTTGGGATCGAACGGAGATATGAAAAAACCGAACTCCCTTCTGATGACTTTGTTCTCGTCGACCTTGACCAAAACGAGATCGAAAGCACTGCAAAACCTACTCCGCTTCCGCGCCATCATCGTCGAAAGCTGCAGTCACTTCTTCAACTAGCGGCTCCTCTTCACCAGAGATATGGAGTCCACCCTGGGCCGCCCTGTTATGCAATGGAAACCTACCCATTCGACTCCTTCCCTGGCGAGAATCAGTCGATATTTTCATCTAGGGCAGCTTCTACACAACTCGCGAAATATGCCAGTCTTAACTCCACCTCGTTTGGACAAGACCCCGCCTCTTCACCTCCCCCACCTATTTATAATGCCTTCTTGAATGCCCGAAACGACGTAGCCCTCTCCCGGGGCCATGACCGACCAACGACAAGCTCAACCTACAAAACGAGCACCCCTCCCTCGCCCAAAACTTCTACTTCCCCAACCTCAACCTATTTCCCTCCGCTACCCCCTACACCTATATCTCGCAATGATTCTGGATTTGCTCTCCAGTCCTCTTTACGGGAGAAGAGATCCGGACACTTTGATGCGGCTTCCCGTAGAAGCTCGTCCTTCGGCGCAGATAGAAAGCCGGGTATCCCTAGACGCCCTAGTGTTCCGTTCCTGGGCCACACTTCCAATTTGTCCGTTAGTACCTTGAATACCGACACTGGAACTTCCGTGTATGCGCCATCCATATATGCCCAGTCAACTGTGGCTGCCTCTACTATTATGCCAAACGCATCTCAACAACAACTCCGAAATCCTGCTGGCACTACTCTAGTGGAAGGGCACTGTTTACAGCTGCAACCCTGGGACGACAAAGCCATCTGCTCGATATGCGACGAGAAGGCGGAAGAAGCCATGTACAAATGCTCAAATTGCAGAACAACTGTACATACCCGTTGTGCATCCCAGATATCCCTAGTATGTCCAGTTGCTTTCTATCCCGAGCAAGTTCGAGCAGCTTTTGTTCGATGTTTCGCTAGTCTGCTATACACCTATAAGAAGTTCCTTCGGCCTGCTTCCGGTGAGAGGAAAAAGGCTGGCTTGACGTATCATTTCAATATGGATGCGTTTCTCAAGAGCTTGCCCCATGAACACGCGGAGTACATGTCTGTGCTGCAACAGACCCAAGGTATGCTTAAGCTCTTCGTTACCCTTAGACAAACGAATGCCGTCGGATTATACTGACGTCTTTTAGGATTTAATGAATTCATTAGTGAGCGTGAACGGGCGACCCCGAAGACAAGGGATCCAAAGATCACCCTGTTTGATGAAATTATATTGTCCAAGCGCAACCGTGGCCGAACTTCCATCTTTTCTGGGCGCATGACGACCGATTTCCTATCAGACACCTCTGATCACCTATGGCGGTCAGCTAGTGCCACCTCTTTGCCTAGCAGTCGACACCAGCCATCTCGTTCAGACGATTGGAAGAACATTATTACGAGAGGTTAGTCACCAAATCTCTCCATTATGGACCCTCAATGCTTCAATTTTTGCCATAATCGTCCTACTATTTTCTATGACGCTCTCTGACATTCTGGATTAGTTCCCGCCAAGCTCGACCCGAACTTCATGAAAGAGCCGCGAATGATCCAAGGAGCACCTCGAATATCGAAAACTGCAAACAACGCCAAAAGAAAGCCCGTCCCCAAAGTTCCAAATGGCTTTTCTGGCTCGCCACCCTAGCATTCGAATCTTTCATATCCGCAAAATCGGAACTGTGCAGAGCTAACCAGTCATCCATACCGGAATCTTGTGGGACACTTCGACTGTGTGGACACGCTAACTGCGTGTGGAATGGTGGAAGCACCATGGAAACATGTGTGGAAATTAAAAGTTACCATGTCCAAGCGGTTGATTTTGGATTCCACCGTCTCAATGAACCACAAGATTCCGGTATGGATACTTCCCTTTCTGATTCCCTTTCTCTTTTTGCGATACATTGTCATCAGTATTTGAAATGATGGCCCAATACCCTATCCATTCAACTGTTGTGTCTCTGCCTTGTTTCCTGTTTGTTTACGTTTGCTGTTGGTATAAGAAGGGAGGCATCTGATACAATTTTTCTTGCAATCTTCATAATGCTTTGTTTTGCTTCTAGCGCTTCACTTGCCTGATCCTTCCAATCATCTATCTATGTTTTTGTATATGCGGATCATTTTTCTACTTTTTGAGGCTGGTATTGCTGATCTAAATTTTATTCTATGTTCCCTCTCATTCCTTCTTTTCTCCTGTCTGCCCGCGTGTGCTACCTCCTCATACCTCTTGTCTCATCTACAGGTTATCGATTGCAAATCGTCTATTCCTTTGGTTTCGAATCTGGTCCGATCTGGTTTATTATGAGCTTGTCTATTTCTGTGTCGGCATATGCTTGGTTTTTTTCTTTTTTTTTTCCTGCTGATTTGGCTTCGTTGGCGGATATCTTGTACTATATGCTTATTTAATAATGCCTCATATTTTGCACTCGCTCTCATATTATTCTCCATTGTTTCTTTCGTCCTTCACATTCTTTTATAAGTGGAGTGTGAGAGGATCTCAATTAACTAAACTAATGCAGTTCGTTGAGTGGTTTGTAAGATGATTTTTTACTTTCTTCCCCCCTTTCTATCATTTCTCTATCTAGTTCCCCGCTAAAAAGCTCTATGGAAAATGCCTCTCTATATATAGTGGGATGCTACTACCTGATATAAGAAAAAAAATAATGCCTTCTCTTCCATCCCCTCTTAAACCACCCAATCCAACCAGCCTCGGTCACACATCGTATTAGAAGGCAAGCGAAGCACCGGAATCAGCCACACCCAACGCCCAACGACATGCATACATATATAATCCCCACCCGCCCAATGCCCACCGCATGCCCAGCAGGCTTAAATGTAGATAGCAGATACACCTACCCTCATACCGTCATCCGCTTCCAGCCCCACGGTGGATTCGGGCATTGGTGGCAGCATGGAGGCTATTCGTTAACTTCTAACCCGCTTTGGAAGGAGAGGAGAGGAGAGGAGAGGAGAGGTAAGCAAACGCTGCTTGCTTCATAAACTATATCGTACGTACGTAGGATGTGGTGGACGCCATCTATCCATGCATGCCTGCCTACCTTTAACTTACCAGGTAGCTGGCTGGTTACGTCAGAGCAAGCAATCCTTGGATAGAACGAACGACGTTGTCATATCGGTTCTATATCCGGTGGGCTGGATGGCTTTGGTTGGTACCTGAATAAAAGTGTCGAGGGCGGTGGGGCGTTGGTCCCTGAAGGTCGGCAAATGGTGATCGATAGCTGTTGACTGGGCTTGGAGGGAAGGCGGATGGATGTTGGATGGGTGTTGGGACGTGCGCCGCAAGTCATTCATAACGCCGTTCCTAAATAAGCATGCGGCAGACGACGCTGATGAGATTGTTTCGCATGGAAATGGGGAACATTCGTACTTTTGGCCCGGATCATGGCAATAGATCTATTCTTTCTAACTTACTAATACATACTCCCAAGATTTCTCAGATTCTTCCTGTTCCAGATTCAATCCAATTTGGTAAAGAAAGACGTGAAACTATATAGTTGATACTGTAGTTATTTATTAAATTATAATACACGATGGTAAAGTACCCACCCGCCTGCTAACTTGTCGTCCCGGGTGCGCAGGTCTAGTTCCACTCAACATATTCCATGAATAAGGAACCAAAGGCACGGATTTGACAGGGGAAGCCAAACACATATTCAGCAATGTCTCCGAAGATCACTTCACAAGTTGTGGCGGAGAAACTCGTGAGCAGCTGCGTAGGCGTCCCGAGCCGCGTAGTGCAGGTTCAAGTTGTGGCCGGAATCAGGGGTGATGGAATAAGTGTAATTGCTCGAGGACGGCCATATGTCGGCAGCATTACCAGGCACGTACGCGGGGCCGGGGCGGCACTTGGGGCCTTTGTTGCAGAGGAGGTTATCATACTCGCCAATAATGACCTGGACGGGTCCTTTATATGGTGCCGCAACTTTCGTGCCCTCAAAGAGCGTCAGCATTTCGCCGAGCCCAACGGTGCTCCGACGCTGCCAGTCGCGCTTTTGAATCTCGGGGTCAAACGATCCATCCCTGCCAAAGAAAACTCGTCTCATAGGTTCTTCGATCGTGAAGGCCAAATAAGCAAGATGAAGATGGCCCCATTTTACGACGTTGGCGAGGAGCGCGGGCAGGACGTTTCCAAAGAGTACTTTGGGGAAATTCTCGATGAGGTTCGCGGACCAACCGGTCAAGATAAGCGCGTCGAAGGTATCTGGGTTACGGCGAGCAGCGGCATTGCCAATTGCTGAGCCCAGCGAGTGGCCGACGAACACGACTTTGGAAAACTTCTTTCCACCAATCTTGCCATCCTTTGTCTCTGCGACGACCTCTCCGGCCCTCAGCTGGTCCGCGAGCACCTTCATCATCTCGGCGTGCAAGTTCACCTGGACCTCTAGGAGGGGGTCAGCGCCGGAGGACTTGCCTTGTCCAAGACGGTCAATGGAAAGACTGGCATAGCCTTTGTCGGCGGCAAAGTGGGCCCAGGAGTACTTCTTGAGATCCTCCTCCGACTCCAGGCCATGTCCACTGAAGTACTCTTTGGTGTATGTTGCCCCATGGGCCAGAATTTGGACAGTATCGGCTACGCCATCCTCGGGTTCACAGTAGATGGCACTGATGGGGTACGTCCCTTCTATAGGAATCAAGGGCCATATCTCGCCGACAGTGCCGACGACAAAGTTGAGAAGATCGCTGAGTGCATTGGCGTTGTTGAGGAGCGAGGGTGGGAGGGCAATGTTCTGGATCCCTGCAGCAGCATAGACATTCAGGGTCACATCACCGCAGACGGCACCAGCGCTGGACAGCAGGGGAAGGCCCAGGAGAGAGAGGGCCAGCGTCGACTTCCGCCAATCGGGCATCTTGGTTGGCGTCAAAATAAACAGGGGTCAAAAGAAGGGTAAACGCGGAAACAGATAATGACCGACTGAGAAAGGAGCGTGGCGAATGAATGAATGAATGAATAGTGCAAGAAATGCACGGTAAGGAATGACAGGAGTGCGGAAAGTCAAGCACCAGATCAAGAGAAGCCTCAATGGGCAAGCTGTCTGCTTCTTAATAAGGAACCATTCCAGCGGTGTGTCCCAGGAGTCAGGACCGAATCAGACCGTTATTAAGGATCATCATCGTGCCAGAGTGTCGTCCTGCTTAGCCTGCAAAACGGCCTGGAGAGAGATGTTTCTCGCCGGATCCGCAGTGGAAATGAAGCTGAGAATATCTAGACGTTGGCTGGGAATAGCCTCAGAATAGGGTTCAGGAGATTCTTTCCGAGCTCGGAGAGAATAGCTGCAGAGCCAATCAAAGGATCTGCCCTCCCGTTTTGGAAGCATTTCGTGAAAAAGGTTCGCATTTCAAAGCACTGCCGCAGTCAAAATTTAGAAGGACTCCCCGCTGTTGGACTGAGTATGT
Source organism: Emmonsiellopsis sp. PD_33 (assembly GCA_032988165.1). Classification (NCBI taxonomy): domain Eukaryota; kingdom Fungi; phylum Ascomycota; class Eurotiomycetes; order Onygenales; family Ajellomycetaceae; genus Emmonsiellopsis; species Emmonsiellopsis sp. PD_33. The sequence continues at coordinate 59,999 of JANTQF010000140.1, read as the reverse complement.
AGTGTTAGTTCAATAGCTGCTAAACGCGAAAGTAATGCTGCACTATCCAAAGATCTACAGGAGGAGTTTGGGTGCAAATGGGGTATTTCGCTTTTAGCAAATCCCGAAGGTCAAGAGGAAAGTTTCAGGGGAGGAAGACATTCGAATTGTCAAGCTGTTCACCAACCTGGATTGAAATTCATGGATATTCTCCCTCCAGCGGGAGTAGCAGCAGCTATTCTCACTATTGACCCCCAGTTAATTGTTCTTTGCCATCAAGTTCAACACCAACAGCTTGAGTAGTTGGTGATCAAAGGGATGATGACGCCCTTCTCGTCAAGATGTTACATTGTCTTTGACAAATCCCACCATTCTGCAGAAAAGGTCAAGTTCCTCGACCAAGAAGTAGAAAGCTTAATGGAGCCCGCTTTTGGGGTCTGACTCCGCTTCCGATTGGCGGGGGATTGCAATCGTAAAATGTCCCCGCGTCCACAGGGGGCGATGGCACCGACTCTCAACGGTGTTGGGGCTAAGCGGCTCCGCTCGAGATAGCGTTCCGGCCATCAATGTCGTTGCGCAAGCTTGGGACGGGTCAACTTTCAAGGCCGGGATATGTCGGCAATCCTGGAGAAGGAGACCCGCACGAAAGCCCGCCGCTGGAAGCGGGAGCTCGCCTCGAGCCGGACCTCGTATCCAGAGTGTCGGGGTCTGCCCAAGGGAGGGTCGCCGTTTGGAACTCGCGAAAAGGGAGAGTGAAAAACGAGAGGAGAGTTTTCGGACAAGGTGGAGCTGAACAGAGATCTCAGATGCTCTTCCAAAGGCATCTCTTCATAAACCCCTCATGCTGGTTCTCTTGCTCTTTTTTTTGTCGGGAAGGATATCATCTGCTGTTTTGACTGAAGACGGGCAAGGCAAATACTCGTGCGTAGTATGTCCTGGCGTGTCTTCTCTGCCATCGTGGACACTTCCTTTATTTGTGCACCAATAATCCAAGCCATGTTCCAATGGCCGTTCGCAGCGTCGGAATGAAAGCACACCATGCAAGTTGTGATCGGGCTAGAATAACTGACTCTCCTCTGGTCTGGCGTCCCATTAGTTTTGATTCCCCACCATTCCGCCGTTCACCTGCTGCCGAGTTTCGGTTCAAACTTGAAGTGTTCTCGATGGTCAAGTTTCAAGTTCTTTTGAGGTTCAATTTCACGGTTAGTTACCTAGCTAACTAATCTAAATACAGTTTAGCGTCCATTTTTGGCCGCCTTTTTGACAAATTTTTATTGGCCGAGATCTTTCATCACGTGACATCTAGATTATCTCAAGCCAAAAAGGGGAAAGCAACAAAGGAGAACAAGAAGAAATTGACAGGCTTCATTCTGGGACATAAGAATGCTCCTGGCAGGAACGAAAAAGACTCCTAACGTATCAGTAACCACTCCCATAAACTTTTCCACCCCCTTTGTCCAAGTCGATCAACTGAACAAAGCTGCCAGTGTTGTTGGAATTGCTACTCAGTTCCAGTTCTCCTCGTTTGGTCTTTTGGCCGATCGGTGGGGGTGCGGTCAGAGTTCTGCTCGAACCTGCTGGCCTTGAACCGAAAACTTTTGGAAAGTAATCACTTAGTATCGGTCGTATGGCTGGCAGGCACAAGCAGCAAAGACCAACGTCTACTTCGGCGAGTGACCAGAAGCCAGGGGTGGCATGGTCCCCTATCATTGTATTAGCTAGGCACACTAGTGAGATGGACTAGAAACGATGGGGAGCACATACACGTTGCGTTAGAGCTGGTGGCAAATATTTTGAGCATTGCTACGCGGTAGCAGCTGATGCCGGTGATTCTATCCCAAGTCGTTCATATCAGCTAACTGCCAGTGCTTCGGAATAGATGGATTTGAAGGGAGATTCAGAACTTACAAGAATCCTAGTGAGAACATAGAAATAATTTGCACTTTCCTAGACGTTGACATCTGGAGCTTCAGCAACGGCGGAATGGGCAGCGCAATAACCCACGCGTCGAGTACAACATTGATTATCCCCGCAGCCATGATCAGATCGTTCTTTTTCACGCATGTTCCCGCATGCTCTCCATCCCAACCATTCCAGTTAAAGGAAATCGGCGAGCATTGGAAGGCAAAGGCAAATAGACAACCGATACCGTAGCCAAGTGTGACGATACTAGTTCCTTTGATGAGCCAACGCATCTGGTGGGAGGTGGGAAAGATGGAGTAGTAGAAGAGGAGGAAAGCAAGCTTGGTAATGGCGATGGCTGAGACATAGAGGAACTCTTGTATATAAAAAATCTAGTGAGGTTAGTTGTGTTCAATTGCCTGGAGCTGAGGATTCATACATAGAGAAGTTTAGTGATATTCTGAAATTCTATAGTCCAGATATCCTTTCCAAGGCCGAGATGCGCAACTACGTCTGTTGTTAGCATGCCTTTCTCGCAATCACGGAGATCAGTGTACTTACGCACGATTGACATGACATTCCCTGGAATCAGGACCAGCTGTCATATTTAGCTTGGAGTTCTTCAAAAGAATCAACTTGAATTCAACTCACCGCTAGAAGAATAGTAGCCCAGTCATCCCAGCCAAGTCCTGATTTCACGACTACAATTCGTGTATATATTCTCAACAGCACCAGCGGGATGAAAACGGCCATGAAAACGGCAGGAACCAAAATGCTGGGCGCGGACTGGTCTCGAATTGGGGACCCGCATTGTGTATGCGTCACATTAAGCGTAGCTGATGACGTCTATTAGCATGGGGCTGAGCAAGCAAGTATCTTCATCGCCATACTGAGGCCCTCTTTGACGGTGCATTTTGCCGTAACACAAGTGGATATATCTGCTTTAAGCTTGATGTCTGTGCAGATGCATGTTTGGTTCGTAGGTGCACAAGCTGATCGAGGGAGAAGATCTGACATGCACTTTGTCTGCATATGCCGTTAGCACCATGAAGCATGTCAGGTAGATTGCAGATTCCTACCGCGCATTGTGGAAGAGAGTGCGATTGGGCCTGTGTCGGGACAACAAAACAGATTGTAGCATAAGCTAACACAGTTGCCAAGAAAAGATGAATCTGCATTCTCCGTCTTTCTTAATCCGCTCAGTCGGGTTGGGATTGCAGAAAGAGAAAAATGGCCTTCAAATTCAATTATTCATGGCTGTGAGGGTGGTGAAAGAGATTATAACGAGCAGAACGATCAGGGTGTCAACTAAATGAACTCTATCGCTGCCCATCAGAGTTGAGTGTCCCCGAAATATATATCAGCTAAAATGGAGCATGTGCCAAGGTACTATGGGAGCGAAGCAAGGCGCCGATTGAGTCTCCTTTGCAAAAATCCGACTGATCAGCGAGATGAGACCGTCTTTATTGTGTGTCAACACTGTCGAGTCTCCCTTGATCAGCAGGGCGGCGTCGCGGCGTTGTCTGTCGGGAGAAGGCTACTTTTTTTTAAAAGTTGCAGCTAGCAGATCATCATCTTGCTTCATTTCCCCTAACCTCGTCCTCCCAACAATACGGGAGTATCCAGGGTTGGAGCAAGAAGGACGCAACCGTTGCTTGCATTTGCCGGGCTTTGGAACCAGGGAAGTGGGTGGAAGAAATGTTGCCAATTGAGCCATTGAATGGGAATCCCCACCCATGTACGGACATGTGGATATCGTGCAGGGATTTCTGTCAGGACAGAAGTGACCGCCACAGTCAAAATTGAAGCTTTCTGTGAAATATCAAGCTCATGTCCGCTCCCACACCGATGAGCTTCAACAACTAGCCCAGACTCATTACTGAGGCCAAACCCCGGGCCAAGGCCAATAATCCATCTCGGAAGGCTTCCCGAGCTGGAGGGAAAATATTGGGGATGGGCTGCCGTGATTCTGTGAATGCCTTCAGCTTGAGAGTTAGTTATAGCGGAGCTGGAGACTTCAATCCAACTCCACCCCCACGCCATTCTGGATGGCTCTCGCGCGCAAAGTCGCAATATGAGATCTTCAACCTTCCCACATGAAGCGCTTTGAAAAGCATAATCAACGCAATTCTTGGAAGCGAGCCTGAGCGAGGCAAGCATTTGTGAGATGGGCGATTTCTGTGTTGTCGTCTTCCCGTCGTTGACCTTGGTAGTGCTTCGCCCCCTCGATTTGCCCCACATAGCCCAAGTGAAAACTGAAAAGGTTCCGAACAAGCAACAGCCGTTTCTTGGGAGAGATCGTCCCCGACGTCCCGCGGGTTTAGAACTTATTAGCGGTCCCGCCCTGGCAAAGTTTCGTTGGCTCAAACACTACTAGTACCGCTGAACTGGCACCGAACTGACAACCAGCGGCTCCCCGCTAAAGTAGGCTCACGGGGTTCTCCTTCCCGCCTCCGTGGTGGGTGGATGGGTTGATCAACGACGGGAGCCGAGGAAGAATACCCACCAGAATGATACCAACAGGGTTCTGAGGCTGAGCGTTGAACAGGGAGGGGCAACGAGGTGTGGAGGACCGAGGTGGTGAACCGTGAAGGGGACGACGAGATCAAGAAGCCGATGTCACGTGGTACCCCTGAGCCCTAATGGATGGCTGCTCCTCAAGTCCCCTGTGCACATCTGGACTTGGACTGAGATTCATCCTCCCAGGGCGAAGCAAGAGGCCGCAAAGAGAATGGTCAAATGACTTTGATGCCCCTGTCTTGCAAACGATACGACACACCAAACAACTTGGAACTAGGACCCCTTTTGTCACGTCCTGGGTCTCTTTCCGATGATGATGGACCCGTGGTCACTAGCCCTTGCAGCGGTGCCTGGACTTTTACTTCTTTATGTTGGTTGCTTCGCTGTCCTACATTTGACCCGAAACTCATAAATAATATTAGGGTCTCGCCATCATCTACCGCCTTACATTGCACCCGCTGGCCAAGTATCCTGGGCCCCTCTTAAACAGGATTACAGACTGGGGCGCTGTGATTCAGGCTGGCAGCGGGGACCGCCATTTGAGGTCCTGGAAAGAGCATGAGGTCTATGGTTAGTGGACATTACGTTGCCCTTTCCCGAACGTCTATTATTTCTCGTAGATACCGTTAAATATCATTCACTAATAATTTAACTTTAGGCCCCATTGTCCGCACTGGGCCCAATACGTTGTCTATCAACACAATCGCAGGGCTGAAGGCTATTTACGCCTCCCGCAATGTCGTGCAAAAGTCAGATTGGTATCGCATCATTAGTGCGGCCAGCCGAGGAGCAACCAGTCTGCACAGCGAGGTTGATATCAAGTCGCATGCGTCTCGACGCCGGCTTCTTGAGCAAGGCTTCTCAGACAGCGCCATACGATCTGCAGAAACGTATGTGCATCAGAATGTGGACTTGTGGTGCAAATACATTGCCCAGGACGCGTCCGAGCCTGGCTCCTGGACCCCAGCAAAGAATATGAGTGACTGGTGTAACTATCTGAGTTACGATGTGATGGGGGACTGGACCTTTGGGAAACGATTTCACTGTATCGAAAGCAATGAGCATCGGTATGTTCCTAAACTTTTGATGGATCGGGGGAAGCTACTCCATCCTGTAAGTCTCAAGCATGACTGAGCCCTCTGCAGACGTCCCAACTCAAACCCCTAGCGTGTTACGACGCTAACTTGTGCTCGATTCTCTCAGATTGGTTATTTTCCTCTGGCCAGCCTAGTTCGACGACTCGTAGGCACCCCAGTAATGGCTTTGCTAGCTGGTAAATCGGCCATCTCTGCCATGAAGTATAGAGCATATAGCAGTAACTTAATAGAGGCACGGATCACAACGGGGAAGGATATGAGTGCTTCCGGCAACCAGCCGCGAAAGGATTTTTCACACTATCTTCTGAATGCAAAGGATCCCCGGACCGGCAAGGGACTGAGTCTTCCGCAGCTCCGTGCTGACAGCGCACTTTTGATAGCCGCCGGCACAGACACCACCGCCGTCACCATGTCAGCAAGTCTCTTCTACCTACTAAACAACCCATCCACCCTGAAGAAGCTGACTGTAGATGTCCGCTCTACATTTTCTTCGTCGGAGCAAATTGATGGACAATCGGTGACTAGGCTTCCATATCTACGTGCCTGTGTGGATGAAGCCCTTCGACTCGCTCCTCCCATACCTAGCCATTTACCTCGCGAGGTTTTGGCTAGTGGCCTTGTCATTGACGACATCTACATCCCTGCCGGCACCGTGGTTGGAACATCTGCTTATGCTATCCATCACAACCCAGAGTACTATCCGGACCCATTCAAATTCCGTCCTGAACGATGGATCGTCGACGAGCACTCAACAGGAATAAACTCTCCTGAAGCCGTCTCCACTGCACGCTCAGCATTTTGCGCCTTCAGTCTTGGCCGCCGTGGCTGTATTGGAAAGAGGATTGCATACCTTGAGATTGAAGTTGCACTGGCCAAGTTGATCTATATGTTTGATATGCGCCTCCCTGAAAACCCCAGTGAGAAACAGGCGAGCGGAGGGGGCGTTCCCGACCATAGAATTCGTGAAAGACAGCGCCGTGACGAATATCAGATGGTGGACCATTTCTTGGTAGAGAGGGATGGTCCATGGGTTGAGTTCAGAGCGCGTGAATAATGGACTTGGTTGCCTCACTATTGACTTTATGTTTGTCCGGACCTACCGTGCATAAAAGGCGGGAAATCTCCATCACTTCTAGTATACCGAAATTAGGCGTTGGTGAAATTCATGTTGAGACCTTTTTCCAAAGCGGTCTCCTTTAATAGTTGAGCTGATGGAATAATAGTGACGCCCTAATCGATTTTTTTTTTCTTTCTTTGGAATTCATCACCCCATGGGGCAAATTTCCCAGCATATTGAATATAATCCGATATCTACCCACTGCACAATCCTCTAGTTGCGCCTTCAGGACTATCTACGAAAACTCTCTCTTTGGTTTGAATGCAGGTGGACTGGCATGTCCTGCGATGATGATGCTATGCCATCAAAATACTCCAGAATAGCAGCAACTTTGCCTGGCGGAGCCATAGAACCCGCATATGGACCCGCATATGGACACAACTTTATAAAAGCTAGGGGCCGTCCCGAGTCAGTCCCTGTGCTCGAACACAACAGCCACAAGCCAACGATTAGACATTTCAACTGAGCTCCTGAGCCCTGAAAAATCAAGTATCTCTCAAAATCAAAGGCTTGGTTTTTTTAAGGGTCAACAGGCCCAGCCCCCTACCACCGGGCACAGCAGAGGCCCACCCGCCCCCAAAGCAATACAAGAATACGGAGGGCGCTTCCAAAAGAATTGCGCCGCCTGCCAGCACTAGGATTGATAGTATACCACTAAGAAATGCCACCCAGTTCACATTAGTAATTACATTAGTGCCAAATTACCCCTCATTCAATATATATGGGATGCCCACCTATTCTCTGTTGATTCCACTTTCTCTTCTGTATCTATCTCATCTAATATGGTGTCCTATTTCAATGTTGCAATGTGTGCTCTTGTGGTGATTCTCAAATCCCCCTATATTAATAAATTGAATGCTGAGATCATGGAGCTCACCCAGGTCTCAAAGAGTTAAATTAACTATATATATAAATGTGTGGTTGAGTGTAGATTCAACCCAGACCTACCTTATCTTATAATTTATGATGAATTCCTTTAAGATGCTATAAAAACTAGCTAGTTAAAGAGAGATTATAATGATAGTATGAAGGAATCTATTCTTGCAAAGATTAAATATAACTGATATAAATGAGAAAAAAGCTGTGCTGACCTTACTAGCAAGCTTAATAATGAAGAATTTAATATCTCCTCTATAATTATATGAAGAATCTTATGAAAGACTAGACTTTAAAAGATAAAACCTACATAAAAATCAGAACTTACTAAAAAGATATAGATGAACTATCTGTAGTTCTATCTTAAGTATAAAGACTGAATGTTGAAGGATTAGAAGAATATTATATAATCAAATAAGATGTTAGTTATTCTTCTTTACTAATAGAATAATTATAGAATCTAGTACAGCTCTAAGAAGGCCTACATTCAGAGCTGTATATGTAAATGATGGAAGGGATTATCAGAGTTCATATTTTAAGGGTGCTTCTCCTATGAAAAGAAAGGCCTATATCACTACTAAGTGAAGAAAATAGCAGCAGAGTGTACTAAGTCTATTAAATATATTAAGACATTGAATGAAGAGATAGAATCATTAAAAAAGAAAGAATAAAAGCTTTCAAATAAAATCTAAAGACTATAAATTGATTATCAGCAGCTAGGTATAAAATCAGTGTGGAAGTTCAAAAAATCAACAGGCAAGCTATCTTATGGTAAAGGAGATAGAATTAACTGATATTAATATCAAATTAAAATCTTTATATTTAAGATGTTTCCTTTTGTAAAAGAGTGTCAAATCAAGTGTTCAAATACTATTATTTAAGAAGATAAGGTGCTATTTCATAACTACTATATCTAATAGTATATGTATAGTCTTTATGACATTGAGTAACTGCTCTAGTGTGGGAATTCATCTGATCTTAATGTAATAAAGGCTGCCTGACCTTAAATAAAGTGTAAAATGATGTAGAAAGGAGCTCTTAAATTGCATGTAAAAACTATAAGATTATGAGAGAAGATCTAGTAGAATCTACTGCAGGAGAAGATATAGGTATGAATTGAGTAAATTCCTATGTATATTCAAAAGATTATAGAGTTAGAAGGTAGTAATGAGTATTAAGAAGGCTGATGGTATGGTAAATATTAAGAGGCTATAAAAGATATAGAGGAATAAAAGGAGTTGAGTAGGTTAAGTAGCAGGTTGAAAGAGTTGAGAAGGTAGTAAGAGAAAGAGAGTAAAGAAAGATGAGAAATACTATGTAATATAATGTAATATAATGGGCTAGAACTCTATAATATAGACTTAGAATAATGATGAGGTAGATATTCAGTATAAAATACAATATATATTTCAGTTAAAATTTGTGATGCTATCTAGTAGTTTTTTTGCTGGTGCAATTCTTTTGAAAGTGCTCTCTATATAATATTCCTGATAATATCTTCATTCTCATGGAGAAGAAGTTGAGATGTTAATTGCAGAGAACCACATTCTAACAAACTGTCTATAGTTCTTTTCTAGGGCATACAATGGGATTTTATTAATTTTATATCACATTACTTTATTATGAACTCAACAAGACCAGAGGAACATTTACTACATAAATGATTGCTCTTGATTGACAGCCTGTAGTTCTCAGAGAGTTTTACTAGTTGCAGTGATGATTTGAGACCATCTAGTTTATAATATTAATAAAGAAAGGACAATCTGCATGCTACCATGCTATTAAAAGTCTGAACACATGAACTCTCTGACATTGAAGAAGGTAGATATTCTTCAGATTAGAAGTGTTTCTAAGGGTTAATAGATATTTACTATTAAGACTTAAGAGAACATAAAGTTCTATGTAATGTTATGTGCACATACTCCACACCATGGAATATCCATAGTACTTAGTCACCTACATAGCTTAGTCAGGCCCCATGATATAAATAGCCATAGATAGCCTAGAAACATAGCAAATACAACCTTATTCTACACAACATTTTGATCTCAAGTTATCCTAATTATAATTAGTAGCATGTCTTTACAAAAGATGTAAGATTCTTCATGAGTTTCCCAGTTTTCACAACAAGTCATCATTATATCTTCCTACTCTCATTACTTCTACTTTTCCTTTAATAGATCTCTATTTCTTCTCTATCTCTTCCACTTGTCTCATCCACTTCACAGACTATTCTTCTTTAAAAGTTATATCTACTCAGGCCTCATCCTCCTTACAGATAGCTTTCTATACCTAGTACCCAAATAGCTTCATCCTCATTATAGATAATTCTAATTTGAATTATATTCTCATCTTTCTCTACATATATTACTTTGCTTGATCTCCTGGTGAATCCATGGACATCTATCTCAGATCACTGAACTCAGCAAGAAAATCCCAAGCTACCCACAGAACTTCCATAGAAATTACCTTATTATACTTATTCTAATTGCTTACTTTCATTCACTATATTACTTCTGATTCTGAGCTACTATCACAGAAATTTATTGTGCTGTATCCAAACCACTATTTGCTCATGGATTAACCACTTAAAGCTTCCATATAAATTCCCCATACATTTTTCAGAAATCACCCACTTTTTTACCCCCTTGAAAAGTGCTTTCTCTCTTTCTAGTTTTCAAGTTTTTCCAAGATTTTCTGCAGTTCTTTTCTCAAAAGGATATAGTGCATATACATCCATTGTGTTAGCATGTGTCTTCTGGCCACTCTTATCCCTAAAATGGTATAGTACCTTTCTTATCTTCCACACTTTTCTATGGACTCTTCCTCTTAAAAGATCTATTTCATCTGATAATAGTTGTTAACATCAGCAGCCCTCATGTTCAAAGAACCATAGAATGACCTTTCACATTCAGATAGTAGAACTTGCTCATTAGATTATTGAGTATTTCAACTCTAACTTTCCTCATTATAACTCTTTGCAGGACACTACAATCATAAGGGTAATGTTTATGACTAAGTAAACTACCTGTCCAAACCCCTCATCTAAGTCCAGGCAGGTATTTATAGAACCACAAGGGTGTACACACTCATGAGCCAATTCATATAGAAGTTCCAAGGATGCTCAGGTGGTCTCACTGATACCATCAGACTGACCCATTAATTACTCATCACTTAATCAAGTGATTCTCAAATTTTATAATCATATAGACTGTTTCAAGCAGAGTTGCATGTTCACCCACTGAGAAGAAGCATTCTTCAAGACTTTATTAATAAGATAGGTATATCTCCCACTAAGCTTAAAGTTACACTCAGAGGGTAACATCTCACCCTATTTAGCTTAGCCATCCTTGCAGATTAATCTGATACCAAGTAGCATATTATTTTATAAAGTACTGAAGCTAATACCCATAAAGTCTCTAGAAATCCTAAATATAACTTTAACTGATAAAGAGTAACCCTTGCAGCTGCCATCCATTGGACAGCTAGATAATATGTTAAATGTGAATAACACCTTAGTCACTGCAGGCACTGATGAATCCACTGATGATATAGATTTTACTCTATACTAAATGCAAACTCTATAGAAACTACTCTCCTACACTAAAGCTGCAGCTGCTCTACTAGTATCAGCCTAGCTATCAGTATAGTCTCTACCTGCACCATCAACCTCAACTGCTCCATGGAAACCCCAGGACATCAGTTTTTTCTACCCTAATACACCAATGTCATGGGGCCATGATAATATTATTAATAAGAAGGGTAAGATTTATTACTGGGACATCCATGCATTTACCAACCAGCTTAAGGTCATCACTCTAACTAGAGATGTGGTAAGGATCCAACAGAACTTGGATTCATACCTTAAGGAAGAGGTAGAATCCTGGTAGAATCAGAAACTTAATGATATCATCTGTATAGATTTTATTACTATTAATAATAGGGTAGAAGAGTGGATCAAAATCCTCCAACAGTAATTCTACATTAAGGGTAGTTAAGTACTATGAAAGCTTAATGAGATAAAGTACTCACTTCAGAATCTCTATAATGAGTGCAGTTCAATCTCCTATATTCTAGATGTGTTCTCAGCTGCTAAACACTGTGGCTAAGGAGACACTGAGTATGCCTAAGTCCTATATGCATGGAATAATCTGGATGTTGCCTTGCAAGCAATCATTAATAAGCCAAAAGAGGATATGATCATCAAAGAATTTACAGAGATTATTCACCATAAGTAGATCAACTAGATAGATTAATTTACAAGTAATGATTAATATACAAATAGTATGTATAATTAGTGCAGATCCTATTATAGTAACTTTACCCCTCAGAGTAATTACTATGAGCATAGTAGAGGATTATATCCCCACCAGTTTGAATGGCCTACTTACTAATACTAGCTTAGATATCAGGCATAGAACTATACTAATAAATAGTACTGCAGCTACAGTAGGAACAATAATTAATATAGCAGTAATAATAATCAATATAGTGACCACTACAACCAGCACAATAGAAACTATCAAGGCAAAGCTCAGTAAAATTATTCTAAACTGCCAGCTCTAAAGCAACAACTTTAGTTACTAGTATCTAAGGATACCTCTAACACTAACCTGCTCAGCAGGCAATCATAGAACTAGCAGCCACATAAATAAGTAGCATTTCATACTAACCCTAAGGAATCAGAGGAGTCCACAGAAGATCCATATGGTCAGAAGGTAGAGTTCAACCCTTACTATAATAATATAGAAATGCCCATGGATGATCCACAGGAGCAGCCATATAATGATGATATATATAATCTAGAGGTAGATACATTTCATGTAGACCTTATAATAGCTACTTATTATAGATGTGATGAAACATTTAATTTGCATAATAACCTATATAAATACCTAAAGATTTGCATGATAATTCTACAGGCCTTTCATATGAGCTCTGACTTTGCATTACAGATGATAGTATTTTAGTAACCAGCTGATCTAAATACACTATATAGATATACATTCTGCAACTAAAAGTATGCTACTACTATGACATTCTATCAAGATACCTTCAAGCCATTGCTAATATGTGTAGACTCAGGCTGCACAATGATTCTTATAAGTAAGAAATTCCTAGAACAGCAGTGCAATAAGATATCACACCTATCATACTTCTAAATATCAGTTAGAGGTATTAGAGATTCCATAGAGTTCTTAGAGATGATTATACTTCCACTCACACTATCAGTAGTCCTGCTAGATAAGAAACATATACTAGTACTTATCTAAATCTCAGTGGAGGCATATATCATCAACAACCTCCATGTCAACCTATTACTTAGTATAGATAATATAGTACCAGAGAGCATCACTATAGATCTAGATAAGAGGATGCTATGGATAAAGTCATATGAGAATATAGAAGTTAAGATTTCAGTGATATCAAGAAAAGATCATCAAATTATTAAACCAGTATATTCAGATGCTAAAGTCATCATTTCACTCAGATCAGAGATGAAAATTCCCCTTAGATGCTGCCTTGGCAAAGAGGAATATCTACCTATAGATAGGAATTATATCTTCAACCCTATCATGCTACTGCTTCAGATATATGTGTAAATTATAAATCATAATCTTTTATTTACTCATATCATTAATAATATGAATAGATAGGTTATAATCCCACAGAGATCCTACATTAGCACTCTGAGAGAATATGATGCTACTAGTGCATACTTAATTAACTTCATAGCAGAATCATTGACTTTTAGTCTACCTAAGAAACAGCCCTAATACAAGCTAGATGACAACCTGGATATATTAGGATTACTGGAGGAATCTCCACACACCATCAACATCAATCCCACTGGGGCAGAAGTAAAACTATCCAACAGTATAACAATTTATAGTGATGAGAAGATCATAAAATACTTTGCACAGATTTACAATGAATTCCCTGAAATCTGAGAAGATCATGGTAATGTCATGAACCTACTAGAGGATGAGTAGATGTAAATTCTCCTCTTACTACTGGAGGATTGCAAGCTCCAGATCCAAGTAAAGGTATACTCTCTAGGCCAGAAAGACTATAAGGTTATAGATGAACTCTTCAATAAATTACATGCTTAAGAGCACATGGAATGAGCAATAAACCACACCCCTTCTAGATACTCAGTATTTATAGTTTAGAAGAAAGTAAATGGTGTATAGAAAGACTACCCTGTCATTAATGTTAGAGAACTGAATAAGATAGTTGAGCCTAATATATACTTAATGACACAGCAGATAGAGGTCATTAACTCCATGAAAGAATATCACTATATTACTATTCTTAACTGTATGAGCTTCTTCTATCAATGGAGAGTCCATCATGACCACCAATGACACTTATTAGTTATATTGCACTACAGATAAGAGATCTCTTTAGTAGTAATAATGAGATATATAAACTCTCCAGTGTATATATAGCATAAAATTGACCTCTTCCTAAAGAAGTTCAAGAAGTTCATTTACTGTTACATTGATGATCTAGTTACTGCAAGTGTCATCATAGAAAAATATGGCAAACATCTGAGAAAGATCTTTACTCTATTTTATAATAAGAATATAGTTATTAACCTAAAGAAGGTATTTATCAGTTTTCCTTCAGTCAGATTGCTAGGACATAAGGTTTCATTCCTAAGCCTCATACTAATAGAGGATCAGATCACTGCACTGATAAGAATTATATTTCCAAGGAACCTAAAGAACCTAAAGACTTACTTTAGTATAATAGAATGGCTGCAAAACTATGTGCCTTTTTATGCCTATCATGCAGAGCCTCTACAGGTATGTAAGATGATACTCCTCAAGGATGTGCCAGTAAAAGAGAGACTGTAAACTTAATTCTCTACCTGAATACCCCTTGGAAAGCCTACAGAAAAAGAAGAGAAGGCATTTAATGATATATAAGTAGTATTTGCTAAGGATCTATTTCTAATATATTATGATAGTATATGATACCTCTTCTTTGATGTCAATGCTTCTAAATAGAGAGGCTTTGAGATGATGATATTCCATGTAAAATCAGAATGAATATCACTTAAAAAGATATAGTATGAAAAAATCCCAGACTTTGAGATCTTATCTTCATTAATTATAATAGAGCCTATTATGTTCCTCTCTAAGATTCTCATATCAGTAAAAACTAGATACTAGCTAACTGAACTGGAGGTTATGTGTCTGATCTAGGCACTCAAGAAAGTATAACATATAGTTGAAGTCACAGAACTTCTAGTGGTTATATATACTAACTATTTAGCTACACTACAAATCATCAGACAGACATTACTGATCACCTCTTTTATAGATAAGCTCAACTTAAGGCTCATTCAAGCTGCTCAATACATATAGTGATTCAACCTATAGATATTTTATAAACCTAGCTACACATATATTGTCTCAGATGCTCTGTCTTGATTACAGTCAGACACACCTACAGATCAGAATAAGCCTCTAAAAGATCTAGCCACTAAGGCTACAGATGCATTACTGGTGGATTACATAACTATAGTAGTTATAATATCCCTATAGTTCTAATAAAGACTTCTGGATGCCTACCAGCAAGACTCAAGGCTGGCCACAATCTTAGACATCATAAAGGTAAATAATGTACTGCCAGTGGAGAATCAGACCAAGTTACTATATCATATCAATCCCAATGACAACCTACTATATTATAATCATGGGGATATCACACAGCTCTGCATTCCCCAGCCTCTTATTAGTAATATTATTAAAATTACACACTCAGATGCACACCTTAAACTACAACAAACTATAGAGAAGCTGAATAGCCTATCAATCTACAAGAAAACTCATCTCATTAAGGAATATATCTATCACTGCCTCAGCTGCCTATAGAATGCTACTTAATATCATAAGCTATACAGCACACTACAGCTAATCATCATGGAACTATCCCTATTCCATATAATTACAATTAATATTATCCTTAATCTTCTTAAGGGACAATTTAACATCAGTATAATTATTACTTGCAAGGCAAGTAAGAGAACAGCCTTCATCTCAGAACATCAGAATTGGGATGCAGAATCCTGAGCCAAGCTATTTATCAAGTAATTAGTGATGGGTGACTAGGGCACACCATCTTGTATTATCTCAGATAGAGACAAGAAGTTTCTTAGTGATTTCTGGGCAATAATCTTCAAGTCCCTAGGGGTAGATCTTCTTTACACTATAGCTTATCACTTCCAAGTAGATGGTCAATCAGAGTGTAACAGGCACACTCTGATAAATGAATTGTGTGAGCTATACATTAGAATCAAGATTGTAATCACTAGAGAAAGAAAGGAAAAAGGGAAAGAAATTGTGAGATTGTGTGATATAAATAGAAGGGAATTATGCAAGGTTGAAGTGGATAAACTGTAAGCACACTCTGATATCTAAGCAATGGCACTACTGTAATAGGAATAGAGACAGCACTGTATCAGTTGATGCTTGGAAGGGATGGGGAGCCAATGAGTAGGTTAGGCTATCCAGAGCTCAGAGAGGTAGAGTTCATCAATGAGAGCTTTGCTAGACTAGAGGAGGTAGATATCTTGATATCACAAAGGGGGGAATATGTAGGTAAATAGGTGAGAGGATTTCCAAATATTAGATAGATTGGTAAACAAATCACTGACCTCCAGCAAGTCTGGGAGGTCAGTGATTATCTATATGGAGCTCCCTGGAGCTGCTGAATCTATCTATGATGCTGTGCTCCAGCTAGGCCCAGGCAGAACTCTATGATGAGATATATGACAATATATATGATGAAGTTCAATGAGGCAGTTGCAGGATGTCTAGCCAGCAGAATAACATATCACTGGTGTGAGAGCATGATAATTGCCTCCTCCTAAAAGGGTTTAATCCCTAAATCCTGGTCACATGAGAAATAGGGGGGCAACAGGGGGTTGAAGTGTTACAAGGTGAATATCAAATTCACATGGGGTCATCACAGCAATGAGGGGTAAGCAAGTCAGAGGAATATAGGTGAGTGTTCTTCACACAGAAAAAACTTCCTCTCAGCAACCATCCCACAATATGCTTTGGTAAGTCCAAAATCCATCTCAAAACTGCCAGAATGAGTGTGAAAACAAGAGAAAAACACACTGTAAAGATAGGGAGTTGACAGAGCAGAGGCTAACAGAGGAAATAGATCAAAAATAGCTATACCACATTTGTTACACACCTCCAATATCAAATACAAGTTTAAGAGACTCTGCTGGCCCCCCTCACCCATTACCACCAGTAAGTCTGACATGATACCAGGAGAGAGAGACAGAATCTAATACAAAATAGTGCCTCTATTTGTCACCATTTCCATAAATGGGGCCTCCAATTCCAATTCAGAGCCTATACATGCTGCAGGGTCACTGAAACAGCCCCAGCACCACCAGGGAGGGGGTGTTGAGAAGAAGAAGAAAGAGGGGGAGGAGGAAGTTATCTGGGAGGTTCCCAACTCCAACACATACAATATAAGTGCTATGATTCTGAATTGGTAGCAACAAGTGGCTAATTATTGTATAGCCTGGTGACAATCTGTTGCCAGCAGCCAGCACTGATAGAGTTGTCAGTGGCTCCTTATGTTCTTCTCTGACACAGGATTGCAAGGACAGAGCTTTCTGGGTGGATAGTCTTCTCAAGCAATCCAAAGTGGAGATGGAAGGTTCCATGGAGTTAGGGGAAGTAGAGGAGGAGGATGAGGATAAAGATGAGAATGGAGAGGTTGATCAGCAAGAGCTGAATCCCTCTTTAGAGTCTTCTGAGTCCTCTGAATCTGAAGCTGACCCCTCTAAAGAGCCTGAAGCTGAGGCCTCTGTGGAGGAGTACTACACAGGTTGAGCCTCCTGCCTGCGCTGTGCTAAGCTTTTCTGCAATAGCCAGGGGGTAGTGTGTGTGAAGTGGTCACAGTATAATAACTGTGAGTACTGCTACAAAAATAACACACACTATCACCCTGTAAGTACTATTTCTCTGCCTATTCAGTTGCAACACAGTTCCTAACAAAAACTATAGGTGCTGACAAAGTTCCTTTGGAAGCTGCAAAAGATGTAGGAGCTGGCAGATCTCAGCTGTGCAGGGCATGATATTCAGGAGCATCTCAAGGCCTTCTATTATCAGTTCACCTCCAATGTAGAAATCTACATCAGAAAGGGGGTACCTGCTGAAGAGCAGGCTGCCTCCACACCTGCCTTGGCAGGTTCAGAGTGTGCTGCCCTGCTGTGCCAGATTGCAAAGGAGTTGGAGGAGCAGAAGGAGGAGCTTCAGGAGATAAAGGAGCTGCTGAAGCAGTCAGTAAGTGCAAAATCCTATCAGACAGCACTAACATATAGGCTAATAGTAGGACAGATGGGGGTGGAGGAGGAAGAGGCATGCCCTGTCAGTTGAAAGATATGAGGTTGTGGCCAGAAGTAAGGTGTCCTAGGGGGTGTTTGTGGCATCTGTGTGGAAGAAGTATTTGCCTTTTTCTTTTGCTTTTCCTTTTTTCTCCTGTGGAGCCTTCAGGCTGGTGCCTTCAGGCTAAAGAATATTAAATTGTTTGTCTGGCCCTTTTGGGCATAATACTCTTTCCAATTCCTTTCCTGATGTGAGTTGATAACCTCATTAAACTCCTAAACCCTTTGGGAAAACTAGAAGAAGAGTATTGTCTATCCTTAGACCATGGAAACCTACCTACCTACTCAAAAACCCAATGGGAGAAAAGAGTAGGGGGCTAGCACTTCCTCTTTCTATTTGACTTTCAACCATAAGGAACTCCCATGTCTTGATTCTGATTAGCAGCCTCCCAGGCTGCAACAAGGTCCTTTGAATTTTCCAAATTATCCAATGGTTCCCATGTATTTTCTGAAGTGGGATAACCTTCCCATTTAACCAAGTACTTTGGTTTATCATTTTGTCCCAGTCATTTATCCAAAATATCCTCCACTATATATTTCAAATCTCCTTCAATTTCAATGCCATCAGGATGAGGTGGTTCTGATCCTGCTTATTGTCAGTAAGGTTCCAAAAGAGACACATGAAAAACAGGGTGTATTCAACCAAAAGAATGAGGTAATTGAACTCAATAAGCCTGTCTGCCAACAATTTCAATAATTGGAAATGGACCAAGCCAACAATTGTCTAGCTTTTTGCAAGGTCTAGTCATTTTAATGTTCTTTGCTGATAAAAGGACTTCATCTCCAATATTGAATGACATTGACTTATACTTTTAATTATAATACATTGCTTGCTTATCAGCAGCATGTCATAGGCTGGTCATCAACCTCTCACATATTTCTGTCAATATATTAAGTCTCTTTGTAACATCTGGAACTTCTCAAGGTTTTTGATTGACAGCAGAGCTTGCCTCCCCCTTAGGGGTGTCATCCTCAACATCCCAGGGCAAATCCAGATTAAATCCCATAAATGTGAAGAAGGGAGATACTTCTATTGAAGCTTGTTTAGCATTATTATATGCAAATTGTGCTGTTGAAAGGTGCTGTGTCTAATTGTCTTGATAATAGGTACAATAAGTTTGGAGATAGTGCTCAAGGGTTTGATTTTGATGTTCCATTTGACTGTCAGTTTGAGGATGAAAAGCTGTGCTTAAATTTCAGTGTATATAAAGATGGTAGCAGAAAGCTGACCAAAAATGACTGGTAAATAAGGACCTGTAGTCTGTTATTAGTGATAATGAAGGATCATATTTATGGATAATAGAATCTATGAAAAGTTCAGCAAGCTCTGGTGCTTTAATAGTCTTCAAACAAGGGATATATTTAGCCATCTTAGTAAAATGGTCCACAATGACCAAGATACTATCATATTTTCAACCTTTGAATTGAGACTTAGGCAGGTCAATGATGAAATCCATTGATATTGATTTCCAGGGACAATCAGGAATAGGCAGAGCTGACAAGGCACCATATGGGTGGTGTTTCAGTGACTTCACTCTTTTGCAGATATTACACATATTGACAAACTCTGAAACATCCTGATGAATTTCTTTCTAATAATACTTTCTTTGAAGTAGTTCTTTGGTCTTTGCTATACCAAAGTGACCTGCATGTGGATCATTGTGATGGATTTATAGTAACTCTTGTCTTAGAGCCCTACTAGCAGGAACAAAAATAGATCCATTGAATGTTAGGAGGCTATGATCTCCTATTGACCATCCTTTCAACTTAGCTGCTGACTTTGAATCCTCAAGCCTGCCATTTGAATTCAACCTGGGTTCTTCACAATCTTTCAGCTCTTAAATCTGAGATACACAAAAGATGTCCCTATCTTGTACCTCCTTAATGAATTTCTGAAGCATCTTGGAGGGAAGTTCATAGCCCATTTCATCTGAAGCAGTGTCTATTGCAGCCAGACATGGTATGAGATGTTCTAGACCATCAGTACCAGCTTTATCAAGTATTATTATCCCAGCCAGTTCAACATTATCAATTCAGTTGTCTGAAGTAGCCTCTGCAGCTCCAAATTAGAATCTGCAACTAGGCATAACTGAACCCCATGCAGCCAGTTTTTTCTGCAATGTAGGAAGTGCTCCATTGACATCTTCCTCCTGCAGGACTATTTCATAGTCCAGTCACCATAAAGGTGCATTGACTGGGTTAAGCCAGTCAGGGCAATAATGAATATAGAAATCATATTCAGATAATAACTCAGCCCATCTAGCCTGTCTTGCAGACAGCTTCTTGGTGGTAAAGAAATAATGCAAATTCACATGATCCAAAAGAACTTGAATAGGAAAATTGCTACCCTGCAGGTAGTATCACCAAGTTTTGAATGATTCAACAATTACAAGTAGTTCTTGATTGTGCATATTGTACTGTCATTGCATTGGATTCAATTTCCTTGAAAAGAAGGCTACTGGAGCCCAGTCTCACCTACAAGTTGTAAGTGGATAGGAGCCTTTCCACCTACTAAACCCATTTTGATTTGGGTTTTTCATCAACTGGGATAATATTCCATAAATGCCAAATCCAGAGGCATCTATCTCCAGTTGAACAGGTCAATTGAGGTCAAAATGGTTAAGGAGTGTTGCTTCTGTAAAGGCTTTCTTGATTGCAGCCAGTGCTGCCCTGGCATCTTTAGTGAAATGAAATGGCCCAGGTTTCTTGCCTTTAACACTACCCTTAAGTAACTCAGTTATAGGAGCCATTATTTGAGAATAAGTGTATATAAATTTCTGGTAAAAATTCATAAAACCTAGGAAAACTTGCACTTCTCAAAACATATGTGGTTCAGGCCACTCCAAAATGGTAGCCATGTGAGCTTGATCCATACAGACTCCATTGACACCCACTATAAACCCAAGAAATTCCACTTCCTGGGTGAAGAACATACACTTTGATTCCTTAGTAAAAAGACCATATTACTGGAGATGTTCTAAGACCTGTTGAATGTGCTCCTCATGCTCTTCTTCAGTATCTGAAAAGACAAGGATATCATCAAGGTAGATGATGCATGAGATGTTGAGTAGGCCCCAAAGCACCTGATTGATATAAGTTTGAAACATAGCTGGAGTGTTGCAGAGACCTAAGGGGAGAACTAGATATTCAAAATTGCCATACTTTGTCCAAAAAGTAGTCTTCCATTCATCACCCTCCTTTATCCAAATTTGATAATAGGCATCTTGCAAATCAAGCTTTGAAAAATGCTTTTTCCCAGATAACTGATCCATCATCTCATCAATCAAAGGTAAAGGGGTACAATCTTTGATTGTTACCTTGTTTAGACCTTTATAGTCTACACATAGATGAAGTCCACCATCCTTCTTAGGCACAAATAGGATGGAAGCCCCTGCAGGGCTTTGAGAGGGTCAAATCCAATTCTGTGATTGCATGTCTTCAAGATATTTCCAGAGTGTTTCTAGCTCAATTACTGATAGGTTATAAAGTGGACCATACAGTGGTGACTTGCCATCATGTAGGTTAATTTTGTGTGTAACCTATCCAATATCAGCTAGTTTTGAAGCTCCTTCTTCAGAGAAAACATCTTGAAAATCTTGGAAAATCTTGGTGATTCAAGGGTCTGCCATATCCAGGGAATTGATGTTAGGAATTGATCATGCCCAACCATCTTTGGGATTATTCACATCTACTAAAACATTGCTGAATATGCAATAGATGCATGGTTCATCTTTAACTGATGCTATAAACTCAGAGGGATTCTCAATAGAAACCTATGTATCAGTGAGTTGGAAATGCCATGTTTGAGCAACCCAGTCAACTAATGGGTTATTAGCAAGTGTCCAAGGCATGCCCAAGATGATGTCCTTATGTGCCATATTAATAACTTCAAAAGACAGGTTTCCTCCTTGTGAAAAGTCCTCTGAGTCAGTTATTTAGTAGGTTGTATCAATAAGGCCATAGCAATAAGAATAAGTTCCATTGGCAAACTGTGCTATACTATGAGTAGTAGATTTTGACACATTCCAACCACATAACTCTGCAAAATTGACTGAAATACAGTCTACTTCCAAACCAGGATTGAATAGGCACCTAATTGGAAGTGTCCCAGTAGAAGTATCAAGTTGGATGGTTATATGTAACCAACAATCTTTTGACTTTCTTAATAGTTCCAAGGGGTCAGATTGATCAAGAGGGTCTATGATTTCCATTCTGAGTGAGGGGCCTGAGTGTAGTTATTCCTAGAGGTCATTCAGAGTATCAATGGCTGAGACCTTGACAACATCCTTAGGATCCTTTTTCTTAGATCAACAATCAGAAGCATAGTGGCCTGGCTTGCCATAATTATAGTAAAGGTTTTTGTCCTTGCATTTATCCCATTCTTATTGAGAAAGGGGATTCTTTGGAGCAGATTGATTCTGCTTCTCAGGGCTGCTTCATTGACATTTGCAGCCTCCTTGTCAGGGATTGGTATTCTGATTCTTATTAAGATCAGGCTGCTCACTAGAAGGTTGTTTAGGGGTTCTAGTCTTCTTAAGTTGAGTTTGAAGATAAGAAGTGAGGTTAACTAGTTGAGTCCAATCTGTAGGAATCTCTTGGTAGTTGTTGATTGTATCCTGAATAGAAGGGTGCAGCTTAGCATAGAAAAGCTGTGTTCATAGGGTCTTGAGGTCAAGTTCAAGCTCATTCCAGTATTCATTGAAGGTAGCTTCAAAAGCATGAACAGTTTGACTCTCTTATTGAGTAAGGCTATGGAACCAAGTAGCAGCCATATAGCCTTAGTTTCAGTGATCTTCAATTTAATCCATGAGGAATTCTTTGAACTGTTTCCAAGTAAACATAGTACCTGCATTGCAGAGTTTATTTTCCTTGATGCTCCAAGTAGTCTCAACAGTGCCACATAGGTGAGTAGCAGCATATAGGACACAAGGCCTATCTTGTTCAAAATGATCAGGAGCAAGTTCATATTTTCATTCAAGGAAACAGGTAAAGGTTCAATATTCCACAATATTGTTTCCATAATAAGGCTTAGGATCTCCAGTCTTGATTCCACAAGGTCTAGTTAAGAATAGACCTCCTTGGTTCTGACTCAGTGGCATGTCAGCTGGAGGAGTTTGATGATCCCCTGATGAGGTAGACATATTATCAGGAGGGACATCAGATCCAGCATGGGTATTCATGGCCTGTTGGTTCAAAGAGTTCAACATATTGATAAATGCTGATCTGAGGTAGACTGAAGAGTGATTCAAATTGTAAGCACACTTCAATATCTAAGTGATGATACTACTGTAATAGGAATAGAGATAGCACCATATCAGTTGATGCTCAGAAGGGATGGGGAGCTGATGAGTAGGTTAGACTATTCAGAGCTTAGAGAGGTAGAGTTTGTCAATGAGAGCTTTGCTAGACTAGAGGAGGTAGATATCTTGATATCATGAAGGGGGGAATATGTAGGCAAATAGGTGAGAGGATTTCCAAACATTAGGTAGATTGGTAAACAAATCACTGACCTCCAGCAAGTCTGGGAGGTCAGTAATTATCTATATGGAGCTCCCCAGAGCTGCTGGATCTATCTATAATGCTGTGCTCCAGCTAGGCCTGGGTAGAACTCTATGATGAGATATATGATGATATATATGATAAAGTTCAATGAGGTGGTTGCAGGACATCTGGCTGGCAGAATAACATATCATCAGTGTAAGAGCATGACATAAACATTCATATGAAGGCCCAGTTGGAGGCATCTAATTGAGCAGTCAGAGATTAGGTAAAGTTCAGGCAAGCTATGAATATAGGGTATAAGAGTATAGCCCTTCACATTATCCCTCCCTATTCAGATTTGGAGGACAGGCAGAAGGGGTCAGAAAATTGAACATGGGGCAGTGCAGGTAGAGTCTCATTGAGTAGGTGCAGCTCTTTATAACAGGCAAGCACAGCAGTGTCCTGTAGAGTGGAGATTAGTTCTCATGAAGGAGCCTCATATCTGAGTTACTTCATCAGGTACTGAAATCCTCATCTATAGTGGTAGCAGTTGAGGATGGCTTTAATCTCATATTCTACCTCATTATCTTCCTCAATGATGCCAGGCAGATGCCAGTTGGTGATCTCTTGCAAGGAGAACAAGTTAGTAGAGGCCTTACAGAGCAGGTTTATATGAAACACATTGTGAATTCTGGGTGGTGTGTCAAGATAGTAGTTATGACTTCTCAGGACTTCAACAATGATGTACTTGGCATATTAATAGTTAAGTGTGCAAGATAGGCAATTAATTGTGATGTTTCAGAGGTCTAGCTAGACCTTATTACCTATCTCATAGTGTTCAGTAGGATTTCAGCAGGCATTCATGCAGTCCTATTGATCCTGCTGAGCACTGGCCATGAAGGATTCAGCCCACTTGTGAGCTTGCTGGAGTTTCAAGATGATGGTGTCTACAATTTGGATTGAATTGTGAGGTGAAGTGGAAGGTTCAGATGATTCAGTAAGATTAAGGACTTCAAGGTTATAACTATGTGAGAGGAAAAATAGGCTGATATCAGTGCTGATAGTATTATAGCTATTAATTGCAAATTTAGCATGCAGGAGGAGTTCATTCTAGTCATCCTAAGTATATGAATAGAACTTTCAGAGGTAATTCTTAGTTGTCTGAATTATATATTCAGTGCTGCTATCAGTTTCAGGGTGATAGGCAGTTAAAAGGTGTTGAGAGATCTTAAGGAGCTGGCAGATTTGAGTCCAGACAGCTCTGATGAACTGGATTCCACAGTCTGAGATAATTATACAGAGTAGATCATACTGGTGATAAAATGGACTTTAGAGGAAGGCTTTAGCCACTATAGGTACATCTATCTTCATATAGGGTTTAAGGATAACATCTTTACTGAGGCAGTCAATAATGATAAGAATATTCTTGCAGCTATTACTCATAGGGAGATTTACTGCAAAATTGATGGTAACATCACACCAGACATATTCAGAGATCAGGAGAGATTTAAGCAGACCTTGGTAGTAGTCCCACCAAGTGATAATAGATCAGTAGATATTGTAGTTCCAGGTGAACTGTCAGATGCTCTGAGACATGTTGGGCTAGTAGAAATCTTAAGATAAAATTTGGTAGAGTACTTTGTAGTCTAAATAGCTGGTCATCAGAGAATTGTGAGTTTCTTGCATGATTCAGGTGCATAATGATTCTAAATCAGAAACCTACCACCTCCCCTAGAAGTATAATTAGAAGTCAGGGTCTATAAAGCATTCAGCAATATCAATATGAGCTTGAAGTTCAGATAGAAAACAGTAAGCTTTATCTTGAATGATCTAGGTCATCATCTGAAGGCATTCATCAGAGGCAGCAGCAGTGTCCTAGAGTCTCTAGAGCAGGAATGAGATAGTCATAATTAGCAGGATAACAAGTGAGGCACATATTACTCCATGTAGCATTACTTTAGATTCTTTGAGGATCTACAGATCTAATAGTCTCTATTCATAGTTTGCTCAGTGGGCATCAGAGTCTTCAGAAGGCATATCCTGTTCACATCAGAAGAGGGTGTCAGCCATGAAGTTTTCTGTGCCAGAGTAATAATGAATTGTAAAATGAAAGTAGCTGAGAAATTTAACTCAATACATCTAGTATTTAGAGAGTTTATAGGTTGTTATGAAATATCAGAGGTTCTTATGATTTATAATAATTTTGAAGTCTTTCACACTGTGGAGTTCAGAGTCCCATTCCTTTAGACATCAGATGATAGTAAGGAGTTTCTTGTCATAAATCTTATAGTTAGCTTTAGTAGGACTGAGCTTTTTAGACATGAATGCATAGAGTCACAGAACACCTTCATCATCTTATTGCATGAGAGTGCTACCTGTGATATAACTAGAGGAGTCTGTTTCAACTACTATCAGGTAGTCAGAATCAAATGCAATGAGCATCAGGATGAAGATGAACATCTTCTTAAGGCATATAAATACCTTGTCTGCTTCTTTAGACTACTAGAACTATTAATCTTTGTGTGTGAGATCAATCAGTAGTCAGATGATGTCAGAGAAGTCTCAAATGAAGCATCAGTAGAAATTTATGAATCCTAGGAAGTCTTACACATCTTTTACAGTTGTAGGGGCCTCCCATTCAAGAATAGTAGTAATCTTCTTGGGGTCCATATAGACTCCCTTCCCTACCTCTATGATGAAGCCAAGGTAGGTCATCTCTTAAACTTCAAAAGTGGATTTATTAATATTAATCAGGAGACTGTGTTCATAGAGATAAGTGAGGACTTTTCAGACATACTCTTGATGCTATTTGTAGGATCTATCAGTGAAGATAAGAATGTTATTAAGGTAGGCAGAGGCAAATTCATCTAAATAGTCTTATAGGGCCCAGTTGATGTACTTCTAGAAGGTGCTTAGAGCATTTATGAGGCTAAAGGGGGTAACTATCCATTCAAACAGATCATATCTCATGCAAAAGATAGTTAGCTATTCATCTCCTTCTGCAATTTAAATCTTATAAAATATGAAGATAACATCAAACTTTATGAACT
This sequence comes from Emmonsiellopsis sp. PD_33, assembly GCA_032988165.1. Classification (NCBI taxonomy): domain Eukaryota; kingdom Fungi; phylum Ascomycota; class Eurotiomycetes; order Onygenales; family Ajellomycetaceae; genus Emmonsiellopsis; species Emmonsiellopsis sp. PD_33. The sequence goes on along the minus strand of JANTQF010000140.1, from coordinate 33,554 downwards.
ACTTGGCTTATCTAATTCATTTAAGAGTCTCATTGATTAATGATAGTAAATAACAGTCTTTTCTTGTGAGTCAGTTGAGGCTATGATAATCTACACAGAATCAGAGGCCTTCATCAGACTTCTTAGCAAAAAGGACAGGCACACTAGCAGGCAAATTGCTAACTCAGATGAAACCTTTATCAAGAAGGTCATTAAGGGTCTTATGGAGCACAAATAGTTCATTGCATGATATGTTGTATAGGGGTCCCCAGGGCAGCTGGAGATCTTTGCCATCCATCTTTTTAAATTTAATATAATGATTGTGCACACTGCAGAATGGCAGGAGCTTCTCAGCAGCTTTATGATCAAAAACATCAAGGAATTCATGATAGTGTGAGAGAAGAACTATCATGAGGTCAGTCTTCAGCTTTTTAGAGAGTCAGGAGAGAGCTTTCTCTATGTCAGACATGCTAGTGGTGAAGATTTTGACAGGGGATTAAGACTTGAGCTTCCAATTATAATATTGAAGGAGTTTAAAGGTATTAGCAGAGATCTAATGAAGGTTGATAGTCTTATAGACATCCTTTTCAGACATATGGATATCTCTAGGGAACACAACACACCAGTTATGTGCATCAATGAGAGCTTGATGTTCAGATAACCAAGATAGGCCTAACATGAAGTTATATGAGAGATTCTCAATTTTATATGTATAAGCATTTTCTCAGAGAAATCTGCCAACATCAACATCAAGCTTCACCATATTTTATATGAAGCCACCAGTATCACCACTGACACCTTCAATCTTTTAGAGGACAATTAGAATACATGGGAGATTATAATGATTAACCATGCAAGGGTGAATTATTGTGTAGTAACAGCAGCTGCTATCTACCATAACATTTATATTAAAAGAATAATTAACTATGATAGATATAAGAATTGCTGGAACTATCATTTTCTTCTCAAAGATCTTTCTATCTAACTCTGGGAGCTTCTACTCACAATTTCACATAGAAGCTAGTCTTTTCCCAAGTCTGATTTGACATCTTCAAAGTCCTCCTCTTCTTTGAGCTTAGTCTGCACATTCACAGATTGTACAGGTAATTTCAGGGGAACATGGGTGCTATAGCAGTTAGCAGCTCTGTGCTCAGATTTATTACAGTTAATGCAAACACCTCAGGCACAGCAGTCAGTGATAGTAATAATAGTCATATTAGGGATACAGAAACCATTCACACAAGCTGTTAGCTTTCAGTCTATAGTGTTTAGATTATAGAGCTAAGTTACTCTGAGGAAGATTACTCTAGAGGTAATAGAAATATTACTATAGATTCAGCCTTAAATGGCCTTGACCTTAAATAGGTTGTTCTCTATACCATGGAGCTTCATGTAATATTTAAGGTATATGGGAGGTTCAATGAAGGCAACAGTCTGCTGTAGGAGCTCAAACTTGATGGCCTTCTTGAGCAGGGCTTTCTTGACAGTGTCATCTCATAACTAGCTACCAGCTTCTAGGATTTTCTAATCAAATTTTGGGAGAAAGATAGTAAGTGGATCAGTCTTCTGGTGAATACTGTACAGCCAGGTCAGGGCCTTCTAAGCCACTAAAGGATCAGAGAAAAGGATGTTGAGCTAATTGAGAATGATATCAAGGATTATAGGAATGAGCTTGGCATTGACCTTCATCCAAGAGTGGAATCAGATGATGGTGGTGCCAGAGAGTCAGGTGTAGATGTATCAGGCCTAGTCAGTAAGAGATTTAATTGCAAGGCTGTTTAAAATGATTTTGGCCTCCACACTGAGGTGTCAGGCAGGATATTTGAAGACTTGTTTGCCTGTGAATTTCTCAAGGATGATGAGCCTCTCCTTCAGGCATTTTAGGAAGTCATCAAAAGGAGCAATTGAGTGAGCAGGGGTTAGAGCAAGAACTGAAGTTAGTGTGGGCATGTAATTTTATTCAGTAATGAGGTCAATCTTGTTTGTGAGCTGCTAAATGAAGTTTTGAAATTCAGTGTCAGAGCTTTAAGAAGGGATGCTATCTTCACACAGAGAGTCTATATTTATGATAGATTTAAAAGATTATTTAAATTCAGAGAGTTTGAAGAATTCAGAAAGTTTGAAGGATTCAGAAAGTTTGGAGGAAAATCTCATGAGATATTAATATAGATCATTAGGGCTTTGGGGCCTTTTGCTGACACATCATCCAGTGGAGCTGAGCTAGACAAGTTGTATTTCAGATTTTAGAAGAGTTTACTATACATGTAAATTGCATTTAGAGGAATCTGCTATACATGCAAGTCATGTTTGAAAGGTAAATATAATGAGGATCTCTGAGAAGAGATTAAGCAAGTGATTACAAAATGTAACAAGCATGCTCTGATAAGTAGATCATGCAAGTTATATACTAGAATCAAGATTGTAATCACTAGAGAAAGGAAGGAAAAAGGGAAAGGAATTGTGAGATCATGCAATATAAATAGAAGGAAATTACATAAGGTCAGAGTGGATAAATATTCATATGAAGGCCCAGTTAGAGGCATCTAATCAGGCAGTCAGAGATCAGATGAAGTTTGGGTGAGCTACAGATATAGGGTATAAGGGCATAGCCCTTCACACAGAAATTACAAACTAAATATATGAGATTGCCCTCTAACATATAATTATAACCCTAGAAGATTTACAGCAATAAGAGAACTTAGTCCTCTCACTTTAAGTACTCTTCAATAGTGTCACAGCATCAGTGACAGGAATATCCCCCCATCAATATATATATAACCAGAAGCTTAAAATGCTGCTCCAGCTAGTACAGATATTTCAAGATTAAAGTTCCCAGGATTTCTCCAGCTACCTCAACATGAATGAGGCACTCCACACAGTAGTAATATTTATAAAGAAGTATTACAATAAGAAGCATACTTCAAGGTTCTTTACCACAAATGATAAGATGCTCCTTTGAATTGGTAAAGAATATAATACACCACTGCTCCAGGCTTATAGTAAGTTTGCCTCTTAATATGCAGGCTCCTTCACAATCTATTACCAAGTTAGTAGCCTCACCTATCTTCTGAACCTCTCAGTATACTTCTACATACATCCTGTGATTTTCATTGCTCATCTGGAACTCACCCCACAGGAGGAAGACCTCTTTGGGCACACTCTACTAGTATCAGGCCCTGTCACAATGGAAGGAGATTCAGATGAATGGAAATCATATGAGATAGAAAAAATAATAGTAAAATAGATAAAGACTCTCAAATGTGGTGATAAGATTAAATACCTCATAAGGTAGAAGGGCTATAGCCTAGAAGAAGATAGATGATACCCAGAGCACACTCTCTAAGAGGTAAAGAAGCTTATATAATAATATGAGTATAACTAGGAAGAATCTATATTGCTAATAAGACTGTGATGAGGCTGCCCTGCAAAAGCAGTGACCTAGCCTTCTAAAAAACCTGAAAGAACCCTAAAAGTGCTTTAATATTCATAGAATATAAATTAGAAAGAAAACATGCAATTACTAGTCATAAAGATTTCATACTCCTGCATGATATTAACATCTTTATTACCTGATTAAATTCTTTATTTCATGGAATCTCCATCACCTCATTGTTACACCAGCTTGTATAGATAGTACCTCTATGTACTCATACATTTACATCTATAATAGTATTATCCCACTAGTCTGCTCAAACTCTGATATGTATTTCCCCATTGTTATTCTACATCTCATTGTTTACTAACATGTTTGCTGCACACTCCCATCATCTTAATTGTATTCACCACATATAATGATCTTACTGAGGAATTTACCAAAAGCTATAGACTTTTCATGGCAAATATCATCTCTACAATAAGATATAAAATAAACATTCACTAAATGTAGGGACTTCTCATAGCATTGAGGAACTCAGTCTTTAAAATCTACAGACATTCATAATTGTTGCCATGGCAAGTTCACTGATAACACTTCACCAATCCTATATATATATAATTTATCTAAAATCACTCCTTTCTACTCCTACCCACTCACACTTGCACACCTACCTTCATACCATAAGACATAAAGTCACCATGGCATCCTGCAGTAATAAAGATAATGGTAAAGATAGAGCTAAGAAGGTTAAAGATAAAAATGCCTCTACATTTAAAATTACAAAGCAATATAGACCTACCAGTGTGCCTCTTATATCAGTAAAAATCCTCAGAAAGAGATGCTAAATACTTCAGGTAACTATCAACTTTCCAGCCAGTACAATGAATCTTATAGATCTCAACATTAGTAACAGCTTCCCTGCAGGTAGAGCTGATGACATAAAGAGGAAATAAAGAATAATAAATAAGAAGGTAGATGAGAAGTAAGTGAAATAGATACTTAAAACTTTAGATTATTCAGACTGAGAAATAGATATACTCATTATGAACATGAAATATCATGAATTCCTTATCACAGTTATTAATACAATGTTGATCTTAGCTCTACAAATCATTATTACTAGCCTGGAAGACCAGAGATGCAGTTAAATACTTTATGATAATAGACTAGTTTCCTAACTGAAAGATTATAAAGCAAGATAGACTAAGAAAGAAAACATAACTCTAGCACTCTTTATTACTGGGAATTTCTTATGATTTTCAATTCTAAAGATATGTGTGAACCCAGGAAAGGGCTGGAACTTCCAAGGCCCTGAGCCAAAAAAATCTCTATTAGAGCCTCAAGTAGAACATCTGAAGATCAAGATTGAAATGACAATTAATAGGATTAAAGATAAATAAAATAAGAATAATAAGACTAGTAACATGAAAATAATCAACAACACAAATAAACTCATCTTCCTCTGAAATACCTCTCATAATCCAGGTTATAAAGTGTGCAATTTCCTCAGAAAACACCTTAGTGAGAGTGAGATCAGATATGATGATGCATACACAATTAGAGAAGTATGCCAGCAAGCTGTGCTGAACATTCAAAGTAGATACAAGATAGATAAATATATTACAAATGAGAAGTAATATGTATACCTATAGAATTAGAGAGCTACAGTGTGAAACTGAGAAATCAACATTCTACTGAATGAATGGGAATGCCAGAACACCATGATCTTCCCATCAGGCACAACTAAGCAAGATATTATAAATATTATAAATAACCTTTACCATCAGAACTACTAGAAGTAAATTGAGTAAACTTAATCCTTCCACATTAGATGCCCTTCCATAATGTACATCCCAGCTTAGAGACTTAACTGTATAGAGGCTAAGATCCTTAAATGCCTATAAAATGATAATTAGATTATAACTGATAGATCAGCAGATATACCAGAGAACACTGATGATGAAGGATATATTAGTGATAATAATTCTACCAGCATTGATGCCCTCTTGAATGACTATTAGGCTCACAATGAAACTCTATTCCTACAACCAGAGAGCTATAAAACTGCCATAAAGACTCCAATAGTTATTATGGAGGCTCCTATACTATATGTTATCAAGGGAAATAAGGAAGCAGTTCAATATGTCATAATCCTGTGCAATATGAAAGTATGGCCAGTATGTGATGTAGTGAATAACTGAAAATCCATGGGCACTCCATATAATAAGATGACTGCTGTAAGCTGCATAACTAAAGATATTATAAAATAATAGGAGAAGTAACTTAATAACCTCACAGAGGACATTTATATGACTGAGACCTCTAATACCATTAATAAAGACATATATATCCACAAAGATGCTATCAAATGCATCATAAAACTACAATAGCTAAAGTAATATAAGGTAGAGGTTATAGCTAAAACACTACATGCATTCAGCACTACATTTCATAATATATTTGGTATGATAGATGGGCAACTACAAAGGGCCCTACAGAAACTTAATGATACTAATACTAATAATATCTTTAAGTCTTAGAGTTAACAGCTCAATCAGGAGAAGCTCAGCAGCAAAATTCAAGGAGTTCTGCCCAGTCCTCCTCTCACATAGGAGATTCCATAGATGTACCCTCCTAAAGCTAAACAAGCAGTTAAGGCAGTTATCATATTAGGTAATATACAGCTTGAAAAAGCTACAGACCTTATCTAGTGATGGATCAATCTGAGTGTTTCATATAATCATATTGTATCTATAGATATTGATATCAGACAGAAAGTGATAAAAAACCTCATCAACTGTTAAGAAGCAGCAGGAGAAACTATGGCCTAGTAAGAGAAGATTTTACTAGAGAGCTCTAAGGCTGATAAAAATTGCATACAAGCAGTACAGTACATAGCTTAGCTGTGTAAAATCAGTAATGATGATGCAAACACCCTAATAGATTACTAAAATAAGAAAGAAGTGCTATTCTGTATGATTAAAAAGATGATAACATAGTGAATTAGATAGAAGATTGAGTAGCTGCAGAAACTAATAACAACACCAAAAAAACTCCTAGATATACTAGATAACCTTAAGGTAGCACTACAACTAATGTATCTATGTAACACTAGACCTGCAGATACCATGACAATACTGAATAAGTAGTCTGGCACAGAAATATAATATAATAATATGTAAGGCCTGCCTAACAAAGAATTACATACAGCTATTAATGGACTCACTAGATACACTCATAATTACTCAATTAAGTCTGTACTAATCTCATTTGCCAGCCTCAAGGCTCTCAACATGGTCCTCCAGAAAGATGCCATACTTGCCTACACTCATGCCATATAATGACTCATCAAATTGCTTGATATTGAAGAAAAGAAAGTAAAGAAGATTCTTATAGTTACTAAGAGATATGAAATGTCCTATTATGAGGTGTGCTGTATGGATGAAGACTACCTTGAGGAGGATCTAAAAGGATTTGCTATAGAGAAGAAATAATAATAAAAGCTGATATTATGAACACCCTTAAGTCTTTATACTCTACAATGACTCAGCTACAGAGTGTGGAGACCACTATGAGGATAGAAAGTAAGGTTTTCTTTTTCACTTAGCATATTATTCACTATTATATTATGCATTACAAGATCTTATGTTTCATTTATTAGCTCTATAATTCTACATGTAACTATTACAATGAGAGCATTGCATGCCTTTCTGAAAGAAGCTACTTATTATATGCACATGCTCCATGTCATGAAATATCCATGGTACTTAGTCACCTATATAGCTTAGTCAGGCCCCATGGTATAAATAGCTATAAATAGCTTAGGAACATAGTGAATACAACCTTATTCTACATAATATTTTAATCTCAAGTTATTCCAATTACATGTAGACTAAGCTATAGCTGCAGTTTAATTTTTATTATTATGCTAGAGGCTAGTCCATTTAAGACTGTTAAAATTTTTTACTTCTTGCTTTTACAGCATTGATATTCAAGCAATCAGATATAACTTTATACATTATGTCAAAGTACATACATACCTAATAGCTGTAGTAATCCTCTCACTACCCTCTCAATTCTGCTCCATGGTGTACCAGCATACTGTAGGTCAAAAAGCCATTTATAATGCTCAGGGGGTCAATAGCTTGTGTAGCATTTAGCAGCTTTCAAAGAGGCCTCACTTTTATAATTAAATGTAAATTTAATAGCTACCTGATGAGCCCCTTCTCCTTGTGAGCAAACAATGTGAGATACTATCCATACCAGATTTTTATGGTCTGCTGGAATGGTGCTCTGACAGCTCTGATGCCATTATGCAAATTGGAGCTATCATATCACTGTGGAAAGTGGATTTTACTGTGGAATCACTATTCTCTGAAATCTAACATTGATATTCCATTTATGTTAAAGCTTTTGACCTGTATATATTAAAATCATGAAGGATTTTGACAATATATGACTATTCTATGAAATTGTAGACTGCTACCACCCCATTCTACTACTATTCTATGTGTCAGAGTAATGATATGCTAGTAAACCTCAATTTAACAGTATACCCACCATTCTCTGAAATATAATGTTAATATTTCATTAACAATTCATCTGGCACAATGCTCTAGCAAATATATTGGAGAGTAAATTACAATGAAGGCCAATTACCACACTGTCCTGCTACCATTCTATATGTTGGAGCAATGATATGATAGTAAACCTTAATTTAACAGTATTCCCATCATTCTCTGAAATATAATGTTAATATTTCATTAACAATTCATCTGGCACAATACTCTAGCAAATATATCAGAGAGCAAATTACAATGGAGGCTAATTACCACACTGTCCTGCCACCATTCTACATGTTGGAGCCATGGTATAACTATAGAGCATTGGATTTACTGTGTATACACCACCCCCAGGGTAGAACTTTGATATTTCATTATATTTTCATTTTTAGAATAGGGAAATAATTAAAAAGAACATCCATTCATTGTATTATCCCTATCTACATATCTAGAAAAAAAAAAAGAAAAAACAGACCCATAACCCATTCCAAAAAACCTAGAAAAAACCATGCTCACCCTCCTCCACCTCCATACCCCCTGCCCTATCTACCTCCCCTAATTCCATAGCCATCTCTAATTCTTCATCAATGATCACACCACCAGGGTTTGGCAGTCTGACAACCAAAGAGTGTTGCCCATAATATTCCCCAGATTGGGAGACAGACTCTGGCATAGTAGCCAGGAGTGAGGAACTGCATGCCATCTCTGCATGAACATCTGAGAAACTTTTTATCAGGGTCATAAATGTAGAGGGGTATGAGCATCATTTTGAGCTTAAGGATGGCATTTCCCCAGAAGTGGATAACTTCCACTTCTGCTATGTAAATAAGATATAAATTAGCAATAAGTCATTCATGTTGGATTTATCATACATACATCCTGGATGGGGGGGGGCAGCTTGGACTCCATTGTTGCCAATTTATACTCCAAGATGTTCATTGCACCCCTGATCTCCTTGAGGTGTTTCTCCATATCCTGATTCATAATTTATTAGCTAGATTAAAATAATAATTCAAGGAATCCATTTACCTTCATCAGCAAAAGAGCCACAGATGACTGCTTGAGCATGGTCTCTCCAACTTCCCTGCTTTACTTGAGTTTAGAGGCCATCACATTAAGTATAGCAATTTTTTTAGCTTCTATCTTTATCAGCTCCAAATCTGCTGCCCATCCACCAACAACCACCTGCACATTCTTTTTCTTTTTTGCTTCACTTTCCTTCACAATCAACTCTACCAACTCCAGCTTGATCTCCTCTACCTTACCCAGCAGGTCCATCTGATGCATGTCCTTAATAGTATCATTTGTGGTGTTCATGTAGGAGACATGCATGGCATGTGCAACTGCAACACTCTCTGACAGCACTTCCAGAACTTCCTGGCAGGATTTCTTGTCTCATACACAATTAGAACAGGAGTTTTTCAACCCAATAATGTGGTTGCAGGGTCTCTCCAAGTTCTTTGGGTACACATATTTCAAAATGCAATGACAACAGATGGTATTCCCTTTATCATTATCCATAGCAGCTAGTTCCCTGCCCTCTGGATCCTTCTTTGATCTGGTCTTACATGCAGGTGTTTTACTAGCTATTGTTTTGACTATGGTTTTGTAGTCTCTGGCCTTGTCAGTTCCCACATCTTCTAAAGTCCAAACTTCTTCAAATGAAATGACTACTTACCTGATCTTTTGAGGTGAGCAAGGGAGGGGAGGACAAATTCTGATACTCACAGGGGGGGGAGGGGGGTAGATAAATGTTGGGCTATTAGGTGCATGGTTGAAGAAGAAGAAAGAGGAAGAGAAAGAGGAAAAGGTGGGCATTTTGTAATGAATTGGGTGTCACCTGACCACCCTGCCTGGCAATTAATATATCACTTTGTTTACTCACTTCCAGTTCACCTCTGAAATCAACATCATCTCTTTTTATTTTCTATATACTAAACCAGCCAACTCAAATACAACTATGGAATGAGCTCATACTGATGTCTTTTAAGATAATATATGATATGGACCCTCACCATTTTCAGAATATGCATGTGAACTAGCTATTAATAGCTCCAAAATATATATATATAGATCTGTGAAGTAAGTGCATACCAACAACAAAGAGTAGGTGCAGTAATTTCCCACACCCTCCATCATATCATTAAGATAGATATTGGGAATGCTTTATAAATACTTCATTTTACTACCTGGCAGCAGTGAATATACTGAAATTAAACTAATACTATATGGAAGATATATAGAAAGCAATCCAAAATGAATATATAACTACTCAGTTGAAAATCCTCACCCATGCATTCTCTCCAACCATACATTAGAATTGTCTCCTCCATGATGAAACCATTAAATCCTTTATTCTCTATTCAATACATTCAGCTCTGCAACCAGCAATTCATTTTATCCAGGTTTTCATGGAAGAAATATGCTCTGAAAATGCACTCAGTGCTACTGATCCACATCCCACATCCAAAGCCATAAGTTATACCTTACAAAGCCACAGATCCTATCTGCCCTGAGATGGAGACAAAGTATATCTTCTTCTTCACAGCCTTCTTAACTTCAGAATTGAACTTCTATTTCTTTTTAGATTTTCAATGGGTAATCAGCTCTGCAAAGTTCCTCTAGCCTACACCACTGTATTGTTCTGCAGAGGCCATATGGTCCCAAAAATCAATAACTTCATCCCATGCTCCAACTTGGATACATCTATCCTCATCCCTTTCAACTAGATCATCCCACAGCTTAACCTAGGTAGCAAGATTCACATATATTTCTAGGTGAGGTATAAGCCATTGATCTTCAGGATTGCAGGTGCCAACATGTATGTTTGATATATCATTACCCTATGAAATTGGACTGTTCATAGTCCAGGATCAGCCCAGTCTAATAGAACACCTGATGAAACTTATCTGAAGTGAATCCCTGAAAGAAATGCTGGAAGATACCCTCCTCATCAGTGCAGTTATACATGCTACATTCTGAATGGCTGGCTTTATTCAGCTCTTTTTCCTGCTGAACATGTTCCTGTGATAAAACCAACAGGTTAGCAGTTTATTCTGACTTTAAAATACCCATAGACAGTGTCAACTACACAGCCCAGCACCATAATATTTCCTATTCAATTCAAGTTGGAGCTTTATCAACTGATCATAAGCACTCTGAATCCCCATCAGTAATCCTGCCAAACATCCTGTATATAAAATGGCTGATTATTGATCCTCATAGTTGATAACCAGGTCAGTATTCAGAGTCATCATCTCTGAAATCCATTTCCATGCCCATCATAATGATGTTCTCCTAGAATTATCAATCAGCTCATATTTCATATTTCTCTGCCTATCATTAAATCTCCATCAATCCTCTTCAGATTTATCTTAACCCATGGCTGACTTCAGCTGGGTTTTCAGTTGGATTCCACTGAGTATCTGAGTTAACTCTTACCTTCATATAGCCAAGTGTCTTGCATTTCCACATCCAAAAATTGTTGAGTGTGCTGTTCCATGCTATGGTCCACATACATGATTTATGACTGTAATCCTGAAACACCTGTGATACCAGTTCATCCACTTCCCTAGAGAATGTAAGGAGATATGACCATCTTGTCTGCTGCTGAAGGTTCCTCTCCTGTGTGTGATTCATCTACTCATAGGACCCTGACACAACCTGATTATGCTGTCCATTGAAATTAGAGGATATGCTACTTATGTGATTCTGGCTTTCTATTAATATGCTGCTGCTCCTAGTAAATGCAGGGTCCACAGGAGGAAGCCTATCTCCCTAGCCATCAGACTACTTCTGGTTAGCAATACATCCATAAAGTTCTTATTTGTGGAACAGAAACTAACCATACTACTCAATTCTAAACTGAAGGAGTTAATGGCAGACATGACTGGGTAGTGAGTAGGCCAGGTAATGATATGAAAATGAAATTGTATCTGATGGAGAAGGAAACCTGCAGATAATGAAAGAAAATGAAAAAGATTAAAGTTCATAGTTCTACTAGACAACATAACTTGGGACCCTTATTTTCAGAGGTGCATTTAGTATACATTTAGCCCCATTTCTTTTTTTGAAGCTATCATATTCATACTCCTTTTCCAATTTTCCCACTTTTCCCTCTGAAAAAATCCAACCTGCAATATGACCATACACAGCCTTCACTGTCTTAGAAAACACACCCTTCATGGAGCAAACAAGTGCTCAGCTCCAAGAGGCTGATGTCTGAAATTACCACAGGACACCTCTGAAAACTACATCAATACTGATATAAATAATCCAACATTTGATTATGACATGGGATCTTGGGATTTTATGTTAGAGCCCATACCAGATGATGCAGAGGTATGTATTTATATTCTAATTCAATTATTTACTTGATCTTTTAACTTAGAAAATCAGGCAACAGATCAACCTGACCAGCCCACTAAAAATAATGATAATGGAGATGCTACATACTCCAACAATGAGCTCTGCAAATCAAATGAGGAAGCAAACACAATACATTGGCTTCTAAACACTGCCCAGGCAGCTCATAAATTGGCTGATGATGAATATACCATGAATGATAACATTGATAACAATGTGGATCATTATACTGAGACCAAGAAGGATAAAATAGACAACATCAATGCCACATCCAAACATCCTCTGGGGGCCCAAGAGGCCAGAAACTCTGAGGTCCAAGAGGTTAATTCCTCTGATCCAACTATCCAAGGTAATAATCTAATAACCTCATCACACATCAATGATAAAGCTAATTGTATTTACATAGTCAACAACCCTGTGGAGCTTCTTATTCATAAACAGGATAAGGATTGTATGGATCCTTTTACAACAGCCTTCACTTTGTGGACAGAGTCTACTGGGATATCTCAAGAGCTATATCAGTTATTACTGTAGATTCTCTGGACTCTGAAGGATATCACTCTGATCCATAACCTCCCCAATGGACTGTTAAATCTAAAAAAGAAATGTAGGGTGCAGTTCCTGATTCTTCCACTACACTGCACACAGATTCTGATTATCTCTCCAGATCAGATGCTGACATTCTCTCATGCTGAAAAATACCTTACCAATTATACATTGATGTTCTTATACTTCCAAGACATGATCTCATTGGTGTCAAGGCTTGTTAGGTCCCAGAGGTTTCAACAGCACATGCACATTAGGATGGCAGAAGTTGTTGACTCCCCTATGGAACTATAGCACTCACATAGCTGAGGAAGCTCAATTAAACACTGCTCTGAGGAATTTACCTTGTATCCTTCCACCAGTGAACTGATTTTCCCCTCCAATTTCATATGGTACCAGTGTGAAAATGATAAATGTCCATGCAGATGACCAGACAAGACCAACTTCAATCATATGAGCAGAGTACAGTTTATTGGAAAGGATAGATGGGAGATATCCTCATATTTCAACAAGACTGTTTTGCAGATTCAATCTACCATGTAGTACTCAACTCTGAATGCAGAAGGATCTAATTTTCAGAGTCCTCATTCACCTTTCCATTGATGTGAGATAATTTTAATTGAGAGTAACATATTAAATACCATTCTGGCAAGCTCTGTTCTATCCAGAGCCTACATCTTTATTAATTATATCTTTAATGAAACCAACAACACCTTCCCAACTGAGAATTCTACTCCTGATCTTTTCCTTCAGAGGGTTCTCCATGTGGCTTCAGCCACTACTCAGCCATACTGCAGATCAACACCAATATGTAGAGAGCTAAAGATTGTAGTCCATGAGAGGAAGTTCTTGAAGAATATCTTTACTGGAGGGCAGAAAGTATTGTTCCTTCCTTATCAGCTTTTTATTGATGGGTTTAACCTCTATTGGAATATATATCAGAGTTTAATGGGCATGTACTGGATCTCAGCTCTGAGTGCAGCTGAATGCAAGAAGTGCAATAACCTATTCACAGTGACATTTGATCCACATGATATAAACTTTTCAGATACTGTTAGAGCCTTATCCTCTGGATTCCTACAGTTGGACAGTGAGAGCATCCTGATTAATATTAATGATGACACTATTTGAATCATTTCTTCCTACTTATCATTTATTGGTGACATGCCACAGTAGAATGGGAATGCTGGTATCAAAGGCCCAAGTGCAGAGTACTTATGTTGGAGCTGTCTGGTTGGGGACCAAAAGAGATTGAATTTGTCATTTAATATCATTCAAAATGGGTGCTATCATCATGACACTCAACAGGTCCAACACCAGACAGAGAGTGCTCTGAATCTAACAAAGAGAAAGGAGCTGTGATAGAGGAGTAAATTAGCAGACAACAACTCTTGCCTATTTAAGATATGCCTAAGTTTAAATCTGGTTACATTCTTCCCATCTAATCCTGCACACAGCAAGTATTCAGGGATTTCAAAAATGGCTCATTCTGTGCTGGTGGAATCAACATTAACTCTAGTTAGAAAGACTGAGTACCTCTGAATATTGTAGACCTTTTCTTTCCCCTGAGAATGGGCATGCCTACAGTCACCTCTTACCCATCTAGAGAAGTACTAACTGCAAGAGCATGCTCAGGCATCTATTCTGATACCACTTATATTGCAATGTGGCCTTAAATGTTTATAGCTTAAAGATCAAATTCATAGAGCACTCTCACTGGCATTCTCAAAACTTGGTACCCCAGTGGTAAACTTGACTATTAATGTATTTATGGTAATTGCAAGAAGCAATTCAATCTTGCTATCACATAACCTAGCTGTTCATGACCCAAAAGAAATCTGATAAATCATTATCATTATTCATTAATATCTACAGTTCTTCCTAGATGCAGCAGTAAATACAGTACAACAAGCCCAGGCTCCTTCTCATACAGGGTTAGTAAGTCAGAGCTGATAAGTATCCTCAGCATTGAGTCAGGTGTTGATATCAATCAGACCAGATGGATATTCTACCTTTATCATGGCAGAAGATCTGAAGTAAGACTCAGCTCTCTCTATGAAAAAAGGTGCATTCTTCATCAGAATGAAAAACTAACTGAATATGCATATTAGACTGCACTATGTTGATGAAATCAGGGAATATGAAACTACCAACAACAGCAACATATTGATGGGGGAGGATAAACACAGAGATTATAAATAACTAGTCTACCATACAAATCATTGTGACATTGAAAAGATATTACTTTAACAGGAGAGTTTTCATTAGACAGTTCAGCTTGCTTTTCATGGTGCATTTAATGACTCTCAGCCAGAACTTGGAGAGAGGTTAAGGAAAATCCATGAACATTGTCCTGCCCTCCTGACCAATCTAATTCAGGTTGATGACTGTGAATCCAATGATGTTCTTTCAACTGATGAATCATGTGTGCTGGAGAACCTTCCAGATTATACCTGGAAATCCCTGTAGGTAAACCTTATATCTTTACTGTCACTAAAGAATGGCATGAATATACTGGGAATTCTGATAAATTGGATATCAAACCTTCTAAATGTCCACCCATTCCTTCAAAAACTAAGACAGGCATACAGTCTTGACTGGAATAAACCATCCATCCTGGAACCAGGGCCA
This sequence comes from Emmonsiellopsis sp. PD_33, assembly GCA_032988165.1. Taxonomy (NCBI): domain Eukaryota; kingdom Fungi; phylum Ascomycota; class Eurotiomycetes; order Onygenales; family Ajellomycetaceae; genus Emmonsiellopsis; species Emmonsiellopsis sp. PD_33. Next base: position 18,095 of record JANTQF010000140.1, on the reverse strand, counting down.
AGGCCACTCTGATTTTACTGAAAAATTACTTTTATATCTAAGTACCATCTCTCATTCTCATTAGGACACTGTTGATTATATGCTTATTTATTATACAGTAATGAAACCTGTCAGATAATACTTATATAAGGGGATGTTATTGAGTATAGAAATTCAAAAATTAATTAGATCCAAGCTGTTTTTATTTATAACTTATATGGACATAGTGATCAGGTCTTTTTTGCAGTCACATTGGTGAGTCTAACTAGATTCAATGGGTTATTAGGCCTACCAATTCTAAGTGATGATTCTGGGGATTACACAATAATTGACCTTCCTGCTGTGTGGAAACCAAGTCTCTATGTTATACCAGTCCAACATAAGTCTAGGGGCAGGTTATGATATAGCCCTAAAGGCATCAAGCTTTTACACTGTACATGGAATGTGTCATTTTTTTAGCTGCTCCTAAATCCTGAAATCCTCTTTAGCAGCAACTAATAAGTCAATCTATAAGATTACCCTGTGCATAACCATTCTCTTCTTTCACACTGGTAGCAGCTGATCATCATCATTCAGACTGCATCCTCTTCATGATAATCAGTCATAATGTCTGGTGCTGGAAAATGATGCTGTAAGGTGAAAAAACAATGCATTCAGAAGCAGGAGACTCCTGCACCAACACCTACTCAGTATGATAGCCCATCTAGTGCACCTTGTAGGCAAGGTTTACTAATAGGCTCTCCTATGCAATCTCATGCAATAAGCCCAGAGCAGGCCTCAATGTCTCCCACAATGAGTAGCATTCAGGGCCAAATACAGGGTAACACCCCCACCTATAACCCAGCACTTGACCCTGCAAATATCCCAAAGATCACCAATATGTGTTATAACATTGATTTACCAAGTGATCTAGCACTTAACCCTGTGAATATCCTGAAGATCACTAATATGTGTTGTAACATTAATTTACCAAGTGATCTGATGCTTGACCCTGTGAATATCCTGAAGATCACTAATATATATTATAATATTGATTTATCAAGTGATCTGGCACTTGACCCAGTAAATATCCTGAAGATGACTGATATGTGCTGTAATGTTAATCTACCAAGTGATGCCTATAGGCTCAATGGAGAGGCCTATATTAGGTTCAATTTCTGAAAGATGTCTCTATAATAGTGAGTATGAGCTGATATACCTAATTCTATGAGATGAGACTGAATACTCAGGAAATGAAAGTGTGCCATGGAGATATATTGATATATAAAAGAGATATATTTCACTACTAGGTAAGCTAATATTTCCCATTCACCTGCATTGCATCCTAATCACCAAGGGTATTCCCTCTATATAATGACTGTTGAAGCTAATATTTCCCATTCACCCACATTGCATTTAAATCACCAAGGGTATTCCCCCCTATATAATGACTGTTGGAGCTGATGTTTCCCATTCACCCATATTGCATTCAAATCACCAAGGGTATTCCCCCCTATATAATGACTATTGGAGCTGATGTTTCCCATTCACCCATATTACATTTAAAATTGTCAAGGGCATTCCTTACCTAGTCTTCTTTTCTCTACCTGTACTTATCCTGTACCTGTGCTGATACCATCAATCTATTTTCTTTCTCTTTTAGCAGACTACTTGCAAGTTATTACATCCACTAAAAATGGATGCCTGTACAGGCTCACTGCAACCTGGGCTGCTACCCATCATCAATTTGGGCTGCTACCTATTATCAATCTGGGCTGCTACCTATTATCAATCTGGGCTGCTGCTCATCATCAACCTGGGCTGCTACCTATTATCAACCTGGGCTGCTGCTTATTGTCAACCTGGGCTGCCACCCATTGTCAACCTAGGCTGCTATTTATTGTTAACCTGAGCTGCTGCTCATTATCAACCTGAGCTGCTGCTTATTGTCAAAACCAGTGGTTGAGGGATGTGGAGAACCTGAAGATGAAGTTAAAAGCTGTACTAATTATAATTAGTGTTGTTAGAAGCATGGGGGCTGGTAAATTGTCATTAATAAATACAGTTCTCAATGAAGAATGCCTTGTCCTAACTAATAATATATGTGCCTGCACCATCATTATTACTAAGATCTCATTCAATCATGAACCCTAGAAGTATAGAGCAGCAATCAAGTTCATTTCTCCTGCAGAGTGGGAAAAGAAACTTAAACTTATTTTTAATGAGATTCAGACTCACCATAATGAAGGATAATATCAGGATGATTCCAATGTTGCAATTACCATTATGAGGGTGAAGGCAGTATATCCTGATGTTAAAGACATTACAGCATTATCCATTGAAGAACTGATAAAACAAGATAGTATCTATGGTGTTCTAGGAAAGACAATTGAGTTCACTGCAAATGATCTAGCTTGACTTCATACTCAACTTCAGCTGTATTTAGGTAGAGGGATGTGGAGAACAGTGTCTGCAGCATTCTAGTTCATTTTAGTGAGTATCTCTCTCTATATCATGATTGTCAGAGCTGATATTTCAATGTATAAAGTGGTGATTGAGTGCATTTGTCCAGTATAGTGGGAATTCACTTAAATGCCCAATCAACAGGAAGCATGCCATGAAGATTTATTGGTATATAAAAGAGGTATATTCTACTACTGGGGAATCTGAGAGCTGCTGAAGAAATGAACCTGATTACTGCTCTGTACTTCTTGAGTCTATGATTAAATGATATTTTGATAATAACAGCAGTGCAGGCACACACCTGGACCACTATTATTACCAAGATATTATTCAACCATGAACTCAAGAAGTATAGAGCTGCAATCAGATTCATTTCTCCAGCAGAGTAGGAAAGAAAACACTTATTTTTAGTGAGTATCTCCCCATATATCATACTTATTGAAGCTGATGTTTCCTTTCCAAGGTTCTTTCCTCCCCTAACACTGCTAGATGTGAGATCATTACCCAAGCAAACATCACCTTAATCCTCAAATCCCCAAATGACAACATCACCTTGATCCTTGAACTCCTGAATGGCAACATCATCTCAATCCTCACCCCCCAAATAGATTATCAGAGCCAATTTTTCTTTACTTGTAGCAGCTTTACCCTGTCAATGGCAGCAATGATGGTAGCTATGGATCAATTTGGTAGATACACTACTAAATGTGAAATTAATGATGGATGTCTCTGAAAGAATGTATATTTAGACTGAAAATTACTTTATAATCAGACTGTAGTCAAACAGTGATCTAACCATACTTCAATCATATTATAACCATGTTTAAATCATACTCTGATGCTCTGACTGTGTTACCATAATATTTATATGATGATTTCACTATGTCTAAACCATGCTCTGATCCTCCAACCATACTACTGCAGTGATTACATGATGATTCCACCATGTCTAAACCATGCTCTAGTCCTCCAACTGTGCTACTACAGTGATTATATGATGGTTCCATGGTAGTCATTGCTGTGTTTACATGAGGACATTAAATATAATGTAGTCAGAGTGCTATTACAGTTAAAGCACTATCACAGTTGGAGCATTATAGCAGTTAGAGCATTATTGTAGTCAGAGCATTATTGCAGTTGGAGCATTATCATAGTCAGAGCATTATATATATATAAATATTGATGGAGCATTACATGGAGCATGGTAGTAGTCAGGGCATTATATATATATAAATGTGGATGGAGCATTACATGGAGCATTGCAGAAACATTATATTATATGGAGCATAATCAGAGCACTTCATGAAGTATAGTCAGAGCACTTCATGAAGTGTAGTTATAACATTACAATATATTTACATGGTTCTTTGGTTTACATGCTCCAAAAATAGTGATAATATCATCACAGATGTTAATTTCAGAGCACTCTATCAGAGCAACAGTGTTTCCATGGTGGATCCATGGTGGAACAGTCTCACAAAAATCCAGTATGGATATATATATATTTTTTCTCCGCGAATTGTTCTCATCTATCTAGGGCAATCTATGTCAACTAAGTCTTTTGTGCACAGAAGGAGATACTTGCCACACACATCATTTCAATAAAAATAAAACAGGCCACCCTACTCTCTAGGAATGATCAGGAACAGTGGGAGAGCAATATATTGCTTTCTATCTGAGATGGACTAATCCTCAATAGGAAATCCACTAAGCCTATTTGGTCAAACAAGAAGGCCCGCCTCGATATCAAAAAGAGTCCAGCTTCTTGATCATTGATAGGTGAGCATCTCTCAACAGGAAACTTCAGGTGAGACCCATACACCCATATGCGAAACGTGCCGATATGACCAGTGTGCCCTCTTATGACTTCCATCCCTTCTCAATGGAAGAGCGGTGAAGGAAAAACATACGAAGCTGTCGGCGTTCAAAGTTGAACATGACTTCCGCGCCAGCCCGGATTTTGTCATCACCGTACGCCAGTAACAGGGTTCTTCGGTTCGGTTCGGCCAGTCGGGCCGTTAAATAGGAGTCCCTTGGTTCATTCTGAAGCTTTATTATTTTTTAGCTTTTTCCGCTACGCGCGGCTAGATATCTCTCTTGGAAGCTCAAGCAACGCGCTCGTGATTTGACCGCCTACCAGTCGGTAACTCAGTCTGAAGCTGTTTCAGAAGATATAGCCGTGTTCCGTTGCCGGGCACGGAATAATTTTTTCTTCTTTTATATCTCATTGTTTTGATGGGAGTTGTTTTTCCTAATTTTGGCCTCTTTCGCGGGTTGGAGATATGAGAAAGTTAGCGAACTTGATGAATCCCCACCCCCCCCAACCCAAGAGGTGCATGGCTTTGCCATACTCTTTGATATACGTACACAGTCTGAGCATTGATGTGAGAACTAGGACCGTTGAGATGGTGCTACTATGCGAATAGTGGAGAGTACATCGCCGGCTTCCACCAAATCTGCTAGCTCAATGGTTCTTTTTCCATTTTTCGAACCCAGGAAATAGGAGAACCCCACGTACTGGAGAAAGTTATGTCGAAAGAGACCGCGGCACCATCATTTCCAGATGTTCCGGCTCATGTCTCCCAGTCTCTAGTTCGTTGTTCGGATCCCGCCGATTCAACACTATACGTCGAAGAAGAATACTATCCATCAGGGAAGCATGCTCGTATGGAGGCTTGGGTGACATTTAAAGAGGACTTGGCTGCCTACTATTACGTGGCTAAGAAAGGCCATGGGGATTGCAATGTGTTGTCATCAAATGGTATCTCTTTCCTCGGTGGCAGGGCAGTGGGTATTGGCAATGGCCGCAGTTCCATACGGCCATATACGGCTTCCCATAGTTTCCTTCGCGGAAGCAACAGCGTTTTCCCTAATGAACCTCAAGCTTCGATTCAGGATATCCATTCACCCCATCTAAATGTGTTACACATGGCTTCAGGATAAAAGAAGGGGATGCCACTTTTTGTGCACCACCTCATTACCTCGGTGCAGCGGATATATGGGATAACACCAACGAAATGGACAAACCGGGGCGTCAGTCGAACTATTTAAAACCGCTAATGGGCTCACTATTTGCCTGAGAATCAAGCGGGGTTCTCAACAATTGCAAGGACAGTTCCCTATGATGGGTCCCACCGCAGCTTCTCCTCCTATCCTATCGTGGGACGGATGGCGCCACGGCTGTGTTTTTCCGTGAATTGCAGTCCCCCAGTGGCAATACCGGCATGTGTCTGATCATCGCCAGCTTCATAGTTTTGTTCCTATGCCACTTTGGGCCCGCTGCCGTCGAACGGAGATCAACAAAACGATGACCAGAGGAATCGAGACGAACGAAGCAGATCAAATTAGTGGGCGTCAATTCATCCATTACCCTGCTAACGATCATGAGCAAGCCCTTCTTCCAGAACTCATTCAGAAATAGAAATTCGAGGGCCATGAGAGCACGAGTCTCGAATCCGGATGCACGTCAATATATTGAATATTAAGGCAAGTCATTCTAGGTTATCTATTTCAGTATATTTTCTATATGTCTGATGTTTTCCTCTGGGTCTGGATGATCAGTACGAAGATACATTTCATCCAAGGCAATGAACTGGACAAAGAAGGGTACCACAAAGGAACGCTGAAGAGATGAGATATCAAACTCAGGAGATTTTCCGGCCGATGACGATTTGCGAACGGCTTTGATGTTCGGCTAATATGTCTGAGACTTTGCAGGGACTGGGACGATTGGGGAAGATAAAGTTTGCGATGGCTGAATCAAGCAACTCTATCGAAGGTCATAGATCGAAATGCAGCTTAGTATATATACGCATTCATTGCATAAAATACAATCTGTGGTGATAAAACTGCTGTGGTCAGATTGTGGGATTCAACAGAGGTAGCTGCATGTCACTCCCCGCAATTCTACGCTGTGTCGAGACCCCGAGGTACATGACGCCATAGCTTCCCCACAACGGGCGCTGATTGGCGGATAAAATTCCCCCATTGCCGCTGCCAGCCCCGCCCGCGCTAGTCCCGAAGCGGCCCGACGCCTTGGCGCACCGACGCTTCCCAACGTCTCCCGGCTGTGATGGAGCTGTCTGTTCAGCTTCATTTCCTCGTTGCTGGCGAAGTCGAAACAAGAATGGCTACATAGCCTAATCTTACGCTGTCTGGGTTCCGGAATAAAAGTGTCTTTGGCCGTCTAGACTGCGTGTCAATACTAGCCCTGGCCGTGTCGCGATAGCTCCATACCATCGTGCTGGCAGCTTGATCTTCCGGAATTCTTCTTCCATGTTCAATCCCTACTGCTGGATATTTATCCAGGGGACGCTATTACTGGACATTATCCAGGATTCCCTGATTATTTCTCTCATGTATAGTGCACTGTTGCCTCCTGTGGTTACCCAATGCTAATCGCATGAGGCTCTAGAGTGTCTCCCCATTCCCTCCAGGACTGTGCTGTCAACGGAAGAACCCCCGTCCGCTGGCTTGGATTCTGAACCATTTGCTGGTTGCTCTCACCTCTAGCCTCCTCTATCTTAGGCTGAGAAACTGTGGGCGGGGCCTATCTTCTTCCCTTCCTAACCCTTCTCTACGCCTTGCCCCCGGCCTCGCCTATCATCGTACCAATACCACCCTACCTTCCACCACTTTTTTAGGTCGACAACTTTCTCTCCCATTTTTCCCGCGGGGTCGCAGATGCCTCTCTCTTCAATATTGAGCTGACCTGCCTTGTGCCACTATTTCCCTCTATTTCCCCGTATCCCTGCCCTTCAACCTCTTCTGTGCATCTCGGATCCTCATTCCACACCGTTTTCCTCTGACGACGCCTTTGCATCCGGAAGGAGTCTGGTTGATTAATGGCCCTGGGGGGCACCGTGTGCCTTGGTTGTTAGCGTATTATTAGATTCCATTTGTACCCTCCTTTCCTTCCCCGTGGAGTTGGGACGCTATCATTCCTCTTTTTACCCGGGTAACAGGGAGCGGAACGATTTGCATTCTAAAGAAGTATAAAGAATGAGAGAAAGGATTACTCCGCGATGATACACATATCTCCTGCTCATTCGATGGCCCCGACCCTCCAGCCCGATGGAACATCTCCCGCTAGCACCTTTCCAAATGGTTCACCAAATGGGACCCCGTTTCACGCGGATTCTCAAGGCACGGTGGTGATTGTGTTTCAACCTGGGCAAGATAGTATCCTGAAACTTGTGGCGGAAGTATTGGGAAAGGCATGGACGACAGTTACTTCCCTATCCACGACGTCAAGCGGGAGCGACGCGGTGGTTGTTGGCATCCATGCAGAGGACTTGGAGAGAGATGGAGGACATGGCGGCTCGAATGTGACCCTTATCAATACTCACTGTATTGACGACCGTTCGTCACCGCAGGAGAAGCTCACCAACTTGTGCCACTACGAATTTCTTTATTATCAAGGCCCTTTCCTGCGACGAGATCTAACCCGTTTTCTGTCGTTAATTTTGGGGCAGCATAAGCCTCACGAAGAGTTGTCTAAAAAGAGACGGACCAACTTTATTTCGACGACATTTCCGGACGTTCGCACGGCTCTTTCAAATCTTGATATTCTATCTGTCGGCTCAGATGCAGTCGAAATACGAGTCGACCTTCTCAAAGAACCGCATCCAGACGGCGGCTTCAGCTCCGTCCCAAGTTTAAAATACGTGGGGCAGCAGGTGATTCTTTTACGGCAAAGGACTGAATTGCCTATCATTTTTACTACCAGATGCACCAGGGAAAACGGCAAATTCCCAATGGACGACCCTAATCTGTATTATACGTATCTTCATCGGGCAATCCAATGGGGGGTCGAATACATTGATGTAGAACTGTGGCTACCGGAGGATATTCGGAAACGCCTCGCGGAACAAAAGGGGAATAGTACCATCATGTCCGCATTTCACGACTTCTCCGGTACCTGGAGGTGGACATCCCCTGAGGCGCAAAGATTATTCAAAGAAGGATCCAAATACGCCGATATCGTCAAGATGATCGCAATGGTGGACTCCGTCGAACAAAACTACGAATTGGAGTATTTCCGATCAACGATCAAAGCAAGCTACTCCCACCCCCTTCTCTCCGCAGTGAACATGGGCCAAACGGGCCAACTCTCCCGTGCCCTCAACACCGTCTTCTCACCCATCACCCACCCCCTCCTCCCCATCATCGCCGCACCAGGCCAGCTCACCGCAGCCGAAATCAACGAAGCCTTACACATCATGGGCCAACTACCTAAAAAGGACATGTACGCCATTGGTTCATTCCGCTCAACCCCACAATCAATGTTCATAGAGAAATGCTTCAACGAGCTCGGCCTACCACACAACTTCACATCCATTGACCGCGGCCCCCGCGGCTCCATCGAGTCCTTCATCATGCAGTCAAATTTTGGCGGCGCATACGTAAACCCACCTCTATCCCTCTCCAGCTCATCCTCCTACATCCCAGCCATGAGCGACGCCGCGCGCGCCGTAGGGCTCATCGACACCATCGCCGTGGTTAACGTCGACGGCAACAACCGGCCCGAATTCGTCGGCGAAAACGCCACATGGAAGGGCATCCGCGCCACCTTGACCCGCGACTACGTCCCCTCCGCCTACCGCGGACGCGCTGCAATCATCGTCTCCAGCTCTGAAAGCGACGCGGCAGCCGCCATCTTCGCCCTGCGCAGCCTAGCCATCGGAACCATATACACCGTCGGCTTCCGCGCGACGGGCCCGCTAGCTCCCGGCCTGGAACCCTTCACCTCCATCCAATCCGTCAAACAGGTTCAGCAGCCCTTCGTGATCGTCTCGGCATTGCCGCCGGAGAAATCGTTCTTGGTCCAGCCGCTGCTCCGCCACTATAGCGCCACCGGACGCTCGTCGCCGCGGGCGACGCGGGGCAAGGTATTTTTGGATCTGGCGCATGGGCCACGCAAGGGGGATCCGCTGGGCGTGGCGGAGAGTGCGGGGTGGACGGCGTATGGGGCCGCGGATGTCGGGGCGTGGACGACGGTTGAGACGTTGCGGTTGTTAGTGGGACAGAATGTGCCGTTTGATTTTGTGCGGATGGCTTCTGGAAGGGGGTTTTACTGATGTTTTTTTTTTCGGTTTCTTTTCTTTTCTTTTCCATTTCTTTTCATTTGTTTATTTTGTCTACTTGAGTGGTTTTTTTCTCTCTTATTTCCTACTGCATATGTCCATGTCCATCTACTGACGGAGGAGCTTCGCGGGAAGGAAGGTGACAGAGACGGCATTTTTTTTTTCTTTTTTTTTTCCATCATTAGGTGAGCGAGTCAAGTTAGGAGGGTAATTAGCTAACAAACAACTATATAGCCAGATGCGTGCGATAATAACCTCAATTTCCCCATTTTGTTTTATTTATTTATATAGTTTAACCAGTTTTCATTAAATGCATAGAACAACAATCTTCAATTTTTTTGCTTGTCATATCATGTCATGTCATATAGTTAGTTTGTCATTTCTCTCTTCTATCTGTTTGTATATAGTTATCAACGCACTGCTTTCTTTTTTATTGCTTTACTTCTTTCTTTCCCCTTTCCCCTTTCCTCTATCTCCCCTTGACATTTTGGCATTATATAGGTAGCTATACTGCTCCTAACTCTTTAGCCCTCCCAAGTTTGATCTATCGGGTCTTTCCCCCGCTTCCACAACGTCAACACAACTATAAATCCCAACTCCCCTATTGCAAGACATTATTTTACTATAAAAATTCTATTCTTCTGCTAAGCTGCACGTTTCTTCCCCACTAGCCCGTGGTTTACTGCAACGATTTTACTGGCAAAAACACCAATAAAATCCCAGAGGAATCATCAATAATAATACACTAAAAAACTTGCCTTTCCATATTCCTGCAAAACCGCGCTTCAGTAAACATCCTACCAGTGTCAATTCTCCATCCGTTCATTTTCTACTAACCTAAACAAATCGACCCGATCCCCCATCCTCCTAAGCGGATAATTTAGGATATTTCCAGTCGGACAAGCTTCCAAACAACGCATCTCATCTTGCATTGAAGCGAATATATCATCATTCTCATATAGCAGCCTGAAGGATAATTTCGACTCGTGCACATGCGGCAAATAGAGTCTTTGCTCGTCGTTTATGAACCTTTGTGGGATAGGTGCATCCTTGCGACAGAAGAGAATCTGGCGTCCCTCGTGTCTATTGCCGTACGAGAAGTCGCCATATGCAAGAATTTTCAAGTGCTGAAGTCCGCGTGGACCAAACGCCCAGTGGGCAAACAGGATTAACTCTTCAGGGGAAGCGATTCGCAGCGGTGGCCAGCTATGGCCCCCATTCTCATTATCAACGGCGCCAGATGTGTTACGGTTGGGCTCAATGGTATTGGCCGACATGTATCCACTGTCAGGAACAGGAGGCTGGAGGCTGTCGGGCGGGCTGCTATTGACGATGCTAGTATCGGCGTTCTCTCCATCAACAACATTGGGGATTGGAAAACCGAAGTCGAAATTCATACCATGTCGAATAAAGGTAATTTCTTGGTACAACTTGAACCTTATCGTATATGTGATATCGTTATGTTGGTGCCGGGAAGCAGATATTCTAAAATGTAGAAGCCTCCACTTCGGCCGCAACGGTATGGATTCTAGCTGCTCCCTCTATTTGCGTTCATTAGTAATAATTGCCAGTTAGTGAGAAGACGACAGCATAGACATACTAGGTGAGCGGGCTGTATGCATAGTCCGATTGCCTCAAGATCATGATATCTACCGACATCGAAATGGCCGTCACGGGAGGTTAGAGAACAATCGAAGTTATTTTTTAAGTTTCCCGGCCCGGGGACAGGGCTTAAGTACATTTCGTGCTGTACTAATTGTCGGAGAGTCGGTATATGACGATTGATTCCTTTTAAGAGCGGAGCGGTAACTTGTTGCAAGGAGAGATAGAGGTACTTAAGGGGTTTAAGATGCAATAAAATATGAACTAACGAATTCTCGGGATCGTCTTTTGCCGGCTGCTCATCCTCATCAAGAACTATTTCCAGTGTCTGCAGGCGTTTGAGCATTTGGCAGTTGAGTCTTCTTGAACGTAGGCGACCGAAGAGTTGTCCCACCCCGGGGCAGAGGATTAACTTGAGCGAGATCAAACTCCCCCAAGGAAAAGCCCGAGCGAATTTTGAACACCCCCGAAAAAAGGACACCTGGGAAAGGGACAAATGGCGAAGAGACATCGGCTGGAGGAACGAACCGTCTATATCTTCGAGCATATTCACCACAAATGCATTAGGCCGAAACTCTGCGATCGGAGGAGGTAGAGTAAGAAAGTGGAGATCCAGAGTGACTAAACTCTGGCGACTGGCCCATAGAACTGCGCGGAGAATTTTGTGGTTGACTTCGAGATCCAAGCCCTTCCATGATAACGTAGTCAAGCTTGGTAACCCCTCAAGAGAGGAGACCTGACCCAGCGGTCCCGCCAATCTCGCCAAAAGGCAGGTCCCATCGCTAATCAACGATAGGTGCTTCAGCCGCCGTTGGGAAAGGGAGACAGGACTGTCTTTGTCGAATATAGAGGAAGGGATACATGTTCCTACGTGCCAACTGGGTTTATCAGCCTGGGCCCAAAAATTGTTGGCTTCTCGGAGAATGTATGTACCTCAATTTTTCCAATGTGTCAGGCTCAAGGCGGGCAAATATTTTCTCCGCATGGTCCCCCAAAGACGCCACAACTGCTTCATGAACTTGTAGGGAATAGGGATAGAGTGGACTGCACCGGTCGTAGAGGTGTTCGTGGATTGGAGCGGTAAAACCAAGCTCCCGTACGTATTTAAGAGGATCAAGGTAACCGGGTTTCCCATCCGGTGTAATAAAGCATGGAATTTCCAACCGATTCAGAGGCGGAACTAATAGAACTAAAGTGCTTTCGTCATGAATAGTGATAAGACACTGCCGGTATATTCTAGGAAGCATAATGTGGTACCAAGTCTTACAAACTTGAGCCAAGTTTATTTTGTCATCGCGGTTCGTGACCTAGCTTGTAAGATCAGTAGACGGCCAAACATTGTAATATTGCAGCATAGGTAAACAAACATTGTCAGCAATTAAGAGCAGATTGTTCGAAGGGAGGTGGTGCATATGGTTTTTATTCCCCATTTAGTTGACATCCAGGTGATACGGGGATCAAGAAACCAAAACAAGACTGCGGTCAGGTAATACGGCGGTATTAGATGCGGGTGAGAAGGGCGGGATAAGTTGGACTGCAGAGAAAAAAGAGTCAAGCATCGATTTGTCCACAAAAACAATGGGATCCTCCTTTGTCAAGGCAGGATCTAACAAGTCCAAGCAGCTCCTCCCACCTTTATTCGAACAACATCGCCAGGGGCAGTCTGACTCTCCGAAGTCGCCAACTCAAGCAAGTGCTCGATGTTGTAAGGCGCAGAGAGCCCGATTTTGGCCCGCCGTGACTGCCATCAGCAATATGCTGCCACTCTTCTCAACGGCGTCTGGGAAGGACAGCAGGGCCATGGGATGAAGCAGTTTACTTCAACCCGACTGGCCGGGTTCGACATGTTGATAAGAGCATTCATGTTCTCCATCAGCCGTGGAGCCACGGCACCCGAGTGAACTTCTCAAGGTAGAAGTAGTAGTATGTTTTATGAGAAAAGGCACAAGAAGGGACCCGTAGCGGACACGCCGTCGCAAACAGATAATTTCCTGCAGAGAATAACAAAGCCAAACCACTCAAAGGGCGAAAACAGTCAAAAGAAAAAAAGTTGGCAATCCTCGGCCAGTCCGGTCCGTTTTGACTTTCGGGGCGAGCGGGATGATAAGTTGATAACAGTGATAGGTGCCGATCGGCAAGCCACCCTGCAGCAAGTCCGAGACACTTCTGGACCGTGAAATCGGCATTCTCGTGAAGAAATGGGGCGGCAGATGGCGGCCCGAGGAGCTTACCAGCCCACTTGCTCTGAAAGGCGGAGAACCATTCTAGCACCTCCGCTTTATGGATCTTGGTGATGGGCGAGGTGGTGGACTCGGCTGACTCCGGGCCGAGCGCTCAGTTAACAGGCCAGCCCAGTGCTTTCTCATACAGTATGTACAGTAAATAGCTGTCGAAGTCTGGTGTGTTTCCAGCACGCAAACAGAGTATGGAGTAGCCATTGGGACGACCATAAATTTTAATTTTCCACCATGTTTCCACTGCGTTTCTACCATTCCACAACCAGTTAGCCCAATGATTCCAGTAATCGTGCCTCCGCTTACCCAGCCCGCTTGGTGCAGCTTTTGTGCTGCACCCGGCCTAGGTGCACCCCACCGGAATGATAAAAACTGCCACTAGGTACCTTTTATATGGAAACCCCATATAAAAACAAGAATGAAGAAGAAAATCTCACTTTCTTAAACCAGCTTGTTTCTTATTATAGTCTCCATATATTTCTATTTAAGTATGAGATTTATATCCAGTGCGTCAGTAAAGAAATTATGGGATATCTATAAGTACCTTTTATCGTTTCACTGAAAATATCATTCCGGTGGGGTGCACCCAGACCAGGATAATCTCATAACGTTCCGGCATTTAGAAGTGGTCAGGCACCCATAAACTGTGGCCTGTGTTTCAGCCCTGTCACCCTTGTCCGGCCATTGTTCTCCATATGGATGTGCAACAAACGAGCTGTCCTGCTCAGGGAGTTACTACTCTGCAAGTTCAACGGACGTCAGGCTCTGCTGACATCATCCAAGCCGCAAGCACGTGGTGCGGGCTGAAACCGTGGAACCGAAAAGCTAAACTCAAATAAGATTAGGGTTGGTTACCTTCCCCGCATCACCTAGCGGCCCGTGATTGGCTGAACGGCATGCGGAGAAGACTTCCAGAACAAGGCTAGCCGACCAGGCGGAGAAACGGGATTGGGATTTTGTGATTGGCCAACCTCCCGAGTCCCGCGTCAGGATTCAAGAATACATACGATTTTGTCGATGAGATGGAGACACGCCGGCAGTGATGAGGAACAGAGTGTGAAATTGCGCATGAATAGCTCTTGTGCGATCATCGGGAAGTGTCAATCAAGCTTGGCCCACACCTCCGTTGTTTGACGTCGGATCAGCTTCCCCCATGGTGCGCAGCCGCCTCGGGTGGAAACTCGAAAGGGACAGTGTGGCCATGTTAGTTTCCTTAGAACATGCGATGATCTCCAGGCTCATCGATTTTTCTCCCGCTTTTCATTTGTCACTCGCTTCACATTAGTCTGAGACTAATATGTTGAATCACTCAGACTACTAGTAGTACTAGTAGTATCTAGGCTTCGAAACGTTTCCAGATTTAAGCCCTCTTCCAAGTGTTCTGCCCTCGCCCCCTGGCGCCCCCGGAGAGCGGGCCTATGCCCGTCTAAGAGTCCAAGACAAACTAACACATGGCGCCTTCTTCCCCACAGAATCCCTTCCCGGCTCTGTTCTCACCAACTTCTGCCGTCAAAAACCATCTTGCAGCTGTTGACAAACAGGCTTATCTCGACCTCACGCTCGATCCTGGTGTTGATATCTCCCCGCCTCGGGGATCTAGTCTCATCGGCCATCCATTCTTTGCCCTATTCTTTCGCCTAGCTTCTCTTCATTTCCGGTCTGTTCCCCGGGGAGCATGGCCTAACGACCGCTCAGTGGCAGCCGCAACGTCGGGTTGCGAAGCGCTTTGGCACTTTTAAGAACCCTTGCCTCACGCGCATTTTGCTGACCTGGGCGCACCTCGACTTTATTATCATCTCTCTCCTCGCTTCACCATGTCCCGTCCTCAGATCAGTATTGACCGGCTTCCTGCCCGGCGCATGAGCTCAGAACCCCGCGAGTCAATGAATTGCAAGTCATGTCGGAAGCGAAAGGTTTGTCGCCTGTTTTCCCATCCAGTCCTCTTAAGCTTTGTTCATTCATTCACCCCTCACCGTATCCTATTCTCGCGAAGAACATTAGCATTCTAACCACGCAGTCGGGGCTTCCCTTTAGATCAAATGCAATCGTACGCGACCGACATGCGAGGCTTGCAGCGTGTTTCAATGCCCTTGTATATATGGTAAATGAACCTTCCGTCCCTTAATATCAAGACTCCATTTGTGCGACTTATCCTCCGCCCTTGAATGCAATGAGTTTGAATTAACCTCCTCCAACTTTTCGAAACCGCAGATGCGATTCCCAAAAAGAGGGGTCCAAAGACAGATGTCCTGGAGGCTTTGTTGAAGCGCGTTGACGGGCTCGAAAAGCGCTTGCAGGAAGAAAAACGATCCCGATCACCTCCCGATACGAGCACACATACCACCACCACGACGTCTTCTGGGAAGAAAAACGAGGACAGTTCGCCTTCCGACCGCATCGCGGATCGAAGAAATGCAAAGGAACCGCCAACGTTGGATACAGATGTTTTCTCCCCCGCGGATTCACGGCATGCCATTCCGCTATCCGCGAAATCACGAAAAGAAGATTCCTACCACCACCCGCATGACCCATATAGCGACCAATCTCCCCTGATGCCCAACCAAACTATTCCCTCACCGCCCGTTGTTTTGTCAGATTCTATGCTCGATACATTCTTTGGTAGGATTAATGGGAAGCCTTTCTTCGTCCTTGATGAGCCAAGCACTCGTCAGCGACACCAAATGGGCCAGTTGCCCCAATTCTTATCCATGGCCATATACGCTATTACACTCAGGTATGTCGTTTATTTTGCGCTTGCTGTGATGGCTTCATTTGGTAATTTATATGTCTATAGATACACAGCCCTACCCGGTGCCCCTGATTCTTCGCTTCGTCAGTCCGCCCAAGAATACGCGGTGAAAGCGCGGCAAGGCATCGATCCAGACGAACCATCCATCGAAAGCCTTCAAACTCTGCTCCTTCTCTCAATGGGCTTTTTTGCTAATGGCCAAGGGAAGAAAACTTATATGACGCTCTGTAAGAACCACAGACTCCATAATCTATGTGCATAATGCTGACACAAATCACAGCAAATTGCATAGGCATGGCGGTAGCGCTGGACTTGAACCGCGAGGGCTCGCCTCGGGCAAAACTGTTGTCATCCGAAAGAGAGACAAGAAGACGGCTTTTCTGGACCTGTTATATGCTGGACAGGTTCTTTGCGTGCGGCTCGAAACGTCCACCCCTCCTTGCGGATAATTCCATCGCCCTTCGTTTACCTTCGTGGTCCTCTCCGTCAGGCGGCCTACCCGTCGAAGGAGAAATGTTCAACGCAGGGCCAAACATACATTACTCTTCCGATTCGCGCAGGAGAGGACAAGACGCAGGTGCACTACTCATTGATATAACAAGGATTCTGGGGATAACCAACCAATACCTAGCCGCGGGCGGAGTCAAGGGTGACTCGCATTTCCCCTGGCACTCGCTTTCCAATCTTTCCAAGATCCGTCAGGAGCTAGATATTTGGGCAGCGGGTACGCAAGACATGTTCGTCTCTATTGAAGCACTTTTCGGACATCCAGAAAGCACGACGCTGCTGCTTAGCAAGCTGATCTATCATCTTGTCCACTGCTTGATCTACCGCCCATTCTTACCCATCGACCTCGTCGAGCTTCGGGGAACTGGACAGCACCAGTCCTGGCAAATCGAAGCCACTAATCTCTGTTTCTCGCATTCTAATGCCATTGCGGAGCTGGTTGAGCTTGGCAAAAACGCACCGCTGATTGAGTGGTCATCATTTGTTGGATACTGTGTCTGTACTGCCGGCACCGTCCACATACATGGTGTTCACTACAAGGGAAAGGAAGGAGAAGTCTTTTCATCCAGTGCTGAGTTTCTTGCCCGGGAAATACAGCAATTGACTTGGCTAAGAAATCTGTGGGCCGGGGTACAGTACCAACGAGACATGTTGCAGAATATATACAGTTGTCACTCGGAAATTGTGCGGTCATTGGCTAGTAACCCCATGCGGTTCTCGCCCGTTTTCCATCTGGAGGACTTTTTTGACCGCTATCCTGGGCAATCCATCGATGGGTCTCATGTTAAGTTGGTCGATATGCCCATCGAGCCAGCTAATGACGGGTATGTATATCCCCTATCACCCCTTGTTTTTGGCCTATCTTGATCCAATATCTAATTCCACTCCAGGTCCTCTGCCATTTCTCGCGATGCTCAGAGCCGCCACTATCCCAGCCAAGTTATGACCGCCGCCCCTATATCTTCTAACCAACAACCGCTATTCTTCCCGCCTCAGAATCCCCCTTCCGTCAAACACCAAACAATATCACCAACCTCCGCCCCCTCCCGCAAACCCAGACACCGCAGCTCCAAACAAATCGCCCCAATTCGCAACCATCAACAAGTATCCCCAACCATAAACTTCAGCCTCCCACCTCACCAACAGCAGCAACCGCAGCAACAAGCACCGCAACAGCAACCAACCCACCTCACCTCAACCAACGACTTCTCCCCGACAATGACCGACCTCCCCCCCTTCCCCACCGTCCCCGACACCGCAGACCTCACAAACCCCAACAGCACAAACAACCCCTATACCCCCCACCCCATCCCCCCCCACCCCCCCTCCCCCCCCACCCCCCCCCCTCCCTCACTCCTATCCTACCCACCCCCCCCCACCCCCCCCCACCACCCCCTCCGCCTCACTCCCCCCCCCCCACCCCAACCACCCCCCTACCCACCGCCCTCTACCCAGCTCCCCACACCCCCCCCACATCCCCCCGCCCACCGCCTCCCG